>CAUYRT010079682.1:0-24141 GCA_963574885.1 Lepilemur ruficaudatus | reverse complement strand
GTAGGCTTGTGGGGGTGGGGGGTAAGCCCACGGCTCAGCGATGTGGTGGGCACTGTGGAGGGGTGGGACATGCTTGAAAAGTAGTTGGGGAGCGGAATTAGGGGTCTCAATAGGGGAAAGGAATTCCTCTAAAACTGATTTGTGTGATTAACTGTACACCTCGGTAAATTCACTGAAAATCATTTAATTGTACACTTAAAATGGAATAAATGCATGATATGTAAAGTATACTTCAATAAAGAAAAAAAAATGATCTGCTAAGAGTTTTCATAGTTTGTTAAAAGTTGCTACCTAAGTTACTGTAACTTTGGGGAAAAGCCTTCATTTTTACTTTAGAATCTGTAAAACTTTTAGCATGACATTTTAAAACCTTTTTTTGTGTTTAGCAACAACAACAAATCTTTCTGGCTGGGCGCGGTAGCTCACGCCTGTAATCCTAGCACTCTGGGAGGCCGAGGCAGGCGGATCGCTCAACGTCAGGAGTTCGAAACCAGCCTGAGCAAGAGCGAGACCCCGTCTCTACTAAAAAAAAAATAGAAAGAAATTAGCTGGCCAACTAAAAATACATAGAAATAATTAGCCGGGTATGGTGGCACATGCCTGTAGTCCCAGCTACTCAGGAGGCTGAGGCAGGAGGATCGCTTCAGCCCAGGAGTTTGAGGTTGCTGTGAGCTAGGCTGACGCCACAGCACTCTAGCCTGGGCAACAGAGTGAGACTCTGTCTCAAAAAAGCAAAACAAAACAAAACAAATCTTTCCATTTCTTATCCTCTTCAGTGAAGCAAGAAAGAGAGAAATCTGCTCAATGGGGACACCCAGGCTGGTGGTAGGTTCCTTGAAAGTACCACAGGGAGATGGAAAGGAATAAAGAGAGGGCAGGGGACAGAAAGAAGAGAGAAGGGACAGACATCACAGATATTTTCACCTGAAGTCTTGAAAATTGGCTTAGGGTATCTTCCATAATCCTGCTCCGAAGTCCTTCCAAGAAGCCCTAAAGCAAATGGTCAATCTGTCCTTGGGACCAACCCAGCCTTTCAATTTATCATCATGGCTTCTTGGGAAGCAAGAGAAGGTGTAGAAGGAAGCTGAGTTTGCACAGTGTGCAGTCCCACCATGCAGGAGTGCTGCTTCAAGGTCGGGGCTCTAATAGGCCTTGAAGACGCCCAGACCTGAAGCCCCAATTGCTAGCCCCTAGAGGAATGTCAGTCCGAGACTTCAGGCTGCCAGAGGAGGTGTTGCTTACACCCAGCACAAGGGTTCTTCCAAGAATATTAAAAGCAGATGTGCAAAGGGTCTCAGCTTGGGGCTGTGGAACTGTAAATGGCAGACCGGGGCTGGTGGCCACAGCACCCTTCAGGCAGCAAGAGCTGGGTAAGCCGGCTACTTCTACCTTCTGTCCTTCTCTTTTCCTTTTCTACTCAGCTCTAAATGGAGCTGGAGGCTTCAGATTACAGCATGGTGGGGGTTAGGAAGGGCTAAGAGGCCTATGTCAGGGGCCAGAATTTCGAGGGTTGCCCATAGCTGTCTTCCTCCCATTTCCAGGGAGACATGAAAGGTCCCACAGCCTGACTCCAAAGCTCCACTTTGGACAGATCTGGGTTCACGTGGCTGCTCCACTACTTACTGGCACCGTGTGTGGTAAATAGCAGGTGCTTAGTAATTACTTGCTGAATGAATAAATAAAGATGGCCTTGGCCACGTCACTTATCCTCTCTGAGCCTCAGTTTTCCTATCTGTGAGATCAATTAGTAGTTGTCATTCTTGTCATTTCACCTGTGTTTTCTCCCCCGACTCCTGCATCGGTTTGTTGGCCCATCTCCCCCACCCCTGCCTTGGAAAGGTTGCCATAGTAAGTCTCCTTCGTTAAGGGTCAGAAAGGGCAGATGTGCTCAAGGTCTTTCTTTTCCCTCTTTTGTCCTCCCCCACCTCCTCCCCTTCTCCTCTTCCTTACCTCCTGACCACATTTGTTTCTTTTTGTCTCCCAAGCAAACTAGGGGTATAGTTCTGGGAACTCAGAGCAAGTGCCGAAACCTCCAGTTATAACTCCAACACATACTTGCCAATGCACAACTCACCCTCCTCCCTGCCCTGCTCCACAGAGGGTTGGGCCTGGGCTGCAACGTGGAGCTTGGAGCCCCCTAAGAACCCCTACTTGATTCAAATGTCATTAGTACCAGAGACTAGAAAACCTCCTACCTCTCCCCCCATTACCCCGTGCAGAGCTAGCCAGGCTTGGGGAGTTAGCCCCCTCTGGGGATTAATCGTATCAGCACTATTCCGACTCTGGAAGGTTCACTGTGAGCCAATTCTTCTGTAGTACATTAACCAAAGGAAAGGCAACCAACTTCGAGCGTATGAAGACGGTGGGAGGATGATTTTACAGTAGTAGTCATGAGCTGAGCTGAGCCCAGCTCTCTAACCCACACTTCCTTGTGAACAATGACACATACCTTCAAGATAGCTCATTGGCATGAGAAGAGCTTTTCGTTGTATGAAGCTAACAGCTTGAATGGACTCTCCATGGTTTTATTTTTGTCTTCTTTTTCTTTCAGAAAGACTAATGGGCAGTAAAGATGGGATAAGATGAGGTCTAAATTTGCCTGTCCTTTCAGTCATCTTCTGGCGTGTGGAACGCATCTCTATAACATCTCTAAACCGTCTCAGGTTGGATTTCCAATAGGCTAAAATCTCATCTTTTGTGCTTCTAAGGGATGCGGTGAAAAAGAAAAAGCCCAAACTCAAAGCCTGAACAAATCCAACTAGATGTGCTGGCTAAACTCCCTCGCACGGAGAGGAGCCGAATCCCTCCACTCCCTCAGTGTCATCTCACCTCCCCAAATCAATCCGTGTCCTCCCACCTTTGTTTCTAATAAGGTAGGGACAGGGAGAGGGGAGGCCCAGTACGGCCCACTTCACTGAGGTTTTTATATGCAAGAACAAATGACAGTCTTGTAGACAGGTTCAGGAAAATCTTTTAGAATTCAGAAAATTCAGCAGCCTTTCCACACTGACCATTGTCATGGCAACGCACTATCTGATGGCAGTGTGCGTCACCAGGCTGGAGGGGCACAGCATCAGTATAGCAGGTTAGTCTGGCCATTTTTAGCAACATTTGGACTTCTTTCTAGCCTCATTTCTTCTAGGGTTTAGCTGAATTTCTTTTCGGTTCTGAGCTCATGTGCTCTGCTAATTTGCATGGCTAGAACACAAGACTTTGTCAATGTGAAAGAGATGGCTAAATGGAAAATTTGAACATTCCTAGTGTTCCATAGGCACTCTACTTGCTGTCTGCCCTCCCTGGCTCCTCCTCACCCACTCTTAGCCACTTAGTTTCTTTTTTTCTCCCCATCAATTCTTTCCTACATGCAGCATTACCTCCCCCAACCCAACAAGTGTGACTCATCTACCAACCCCTGTACTCTCACCATATTCTTTTGATTTTTTTTCTATTTTCTCATCGTAACGTACAGCATCCTAGGATCTTAGGGTTGGAAGGATCCTTAACAATAATTTAGTCTAATCATCCTCCTCCAAGGCAGGAGCCCCTCTACAGTATGACAGCCTAGAGATTGTCTAGCCTCTACTTTTATATCTCTAGTGACAGAGCCCTCTATTCCTTTCTGGGCAGTCAGTTCCACTTTGGTAAGCTCTAATTGTTAGAAAATGTCTTCCTTCTATTGAATAAAAATCTGCCTTTTTATAGTATCTGCCCATGTGTCCAGCTCTATGCCTTGTAGCCACATAGACCCTTTCTATGACCTCTGCTCTCGGATAGCCTCTCAGAGATACGAAGTACAGACCACATCCCCCGAGTTTTCTCTTCTACCCAAAGCCCCAGCTCCTCCAACCAGACCTCTTGGAGCCTGGGCTCCAGTCTTCTCCCCAGCCTGACTGACCTCCAGGAACATGCTCCTATTTGTCTAGAGCCCTTTTAAAGTGAGGTCGATACTGCATCAGCATCTCTGGAGGCCACCTTGCCCTGGTGACTCATACTGAGCTCTGTGTCGACTCAAATCTCTAACTCTTTCAGGCACAATGCTGCCATGCCATGTCTTCCATTTTGAATGTGTCCAGTTGCTTTTGAGGACACAATTCCTGGTCTGTATGTTTCTCCCAGTTTAATTTCATTCTGATACAACCAGAATATTGCTTGAATTTGTTAGGATCTTTAAAAAACTTGACTTTCAAAAACCCATAGAATGTATAATATGAAGAGTAAACCCTAATGTACACTATGCACTTTGGGTAATAACAGTGTATTTAGGTAGGTTCATGGATTGTAACAGATGTATCACTCTGGTGGGGGATGTTGATGGTGAGGGAGGTATGAGTGTGTGAGGGTAGGGGGGATGTACAGGAACTCTCTGTACTTTTTACTCAATTTTTCTGTAAACCCAAAACTGTTCTACAAAATAAAGTCTATTAAAAAAAAAAAAGAAAAAAAACCCACTTGACTTTCATGTCCTTGAATATCTATTATTTTTTCACCAACCCTCATCCTAGCCTTTTTTCTCAAGGCTCTTTTTGACTGGTTCCTCTTTTAGGTTTCTTACCTTTCCTAGTTCTCTTCCCTTTGTATTACCTTCTTTATGTCTTCTCTTGCTTGTCACTTCCATTTCCTCAATAGTGAGATGTCACCATTCTCTGGAGCTATATGCCTGGATACGTGTGCAGGGCAGCAAGGCTATGCGCATATCTGCACATATGAGGTGTGAGCAAGTAGCTGCGGAGGCTTGTTTAGTTTTCTCTGTTTCTATTGCTTTGTTTGTGTTATACCAGAATTTAGAGCCTGGATGGGGGAAAATGGCAAGGTTGAGGGAAGAGGGATAAGCGAAAAGTGGTCCAGAATCAGTCCCGAGCGACAAAGGAAATGTGTCCTCGGTCTGAGGGGAGCAGGAGGAATTACGGAGGATGGTTGGCGTTCATTAGGGCTGTGGCAAAGTGAAAAGGACTGGAGAAGGGCCAGGAACTTCCATTTTGGATTTTGAAGGAGTTTGAAAGCCTTAAGGGTTGGACAAGGGAGGAGGATTTGCTTAGGAAGCGGGGACTTGTGGGGTGGTGGCTTGCAACTGTAGGGTTGGGAGAAGGCTGAGGGGTGTGGGACACCTCAGAAGGGGCAATACGCAATGCTGTGAGTGTAACTTGAAGAGTCTATGACTTATTAGCTTAGAAAATTTTCTCTGGCGAAAGGAACCCAGGACATGGAAACTTTGCTATTGTTACAGACTGGGCCCCGCTAGTTAGATAGGGGTCTTAACATAACCCTCAGCAAAGACCCCCAGGACACAGTGTGTTCCCTTGGACTAACTCCAGTACAGAACAGGCCTCCCTTTCATGTTGGATTATATTTTAATGAGGGAGTCAAAGGTAGGAGAACTGGTGCTATCTTGGTCATTTTATGAATAAACACGGGAATTTCAGTCCCCAGGATGGGTAATAGGATACCCTTGGCTTCTTAACTCTGGCAAATAATTATTATAGGAGCCAAAAAAATACACACATGTACATACAAATTCAAACAGCAAAGTGGGTGCCCAAAAGACTTAACATGAATGGTGGCTGAAGTGAGTTGTGAAGCAGCAGATGGGGTTGGGAGTGGGGCCTACTGGAAAGCTGAGGGCAGGGACTGCAAACAGCCAGGGGACAGTGGACTCAGGACAGCAGTATCCTGGCAACTGTCGCTTCCCCCCTACCCTGAGGCCAGAATGATTCCAGGGCAGCCTTAGGGAAGGGAAGGAGGACAGGGCAGCAGCCCGGGCTCCAGTGCTCCAGATGACACGGTGGAGCCCACTCCCAGGGCGTCAGAGTCCCTGACTACTCGTTAGAGCTCCACAGTCTCTCAAGGCCCTACCAGATCAAGGAACCGCATATACTGGAACAAGACATGTACGAGAGCCCCGCCCCCCCTCCAAATCTGAATCGACTTGAACTTCCCTCATCTTAAAGAGGGTTTCACTGTTGGCCTTTTGAAGGAAAAAGGGTCCTAGGGCATACTTTAGAACTGGTTTTCCTCTGGACGTGCCTCAAGTTGAACCTTTTGTCTTTCTGAAGGTGACATTAGCCAGCCAAATGACAATCCCAACCAGAGTGGCCAGTGTAGAATTCCAACTACAAGCTGTCAAGCCAGGAAGAGATTTCCTTTCCAAGTCAGTGAAACAATAAGTCACCAAAAGACAAATGGTATTTGAGGATGCCCCCACTGACGGGCCACCACAGACTGGGTGGAACAGGGAGGGCAGGCCTCGAGGAGCGGTGCTCACCTTTGATGTAGCTGAGGATTTGCTGGATTCGGTGGGGCTCATTGCGGTCTGGCCGGCAGCTTGGCGTGATTTCCAGCACATAATCAGGACCATATGCTGTAAAAAACTGTAAGGAAAAGGGAAAGGCCAAAAAACAAACTAAACCACATAAAACCTCCAATCCAACCACATACAAACAGGACAATCAAAAGAAACTCACCACTACTGACAAGGCGAGGGAGGCGGGCTCGGGCAGAGGAGGATGATATAGCAGGAAGCCCTGCCCTGGTGGTATCACTCCCCTTGTTCAGACCTTCAGTTACAGTCCACTGGGAAAGTTTTTAGCTTGCTGTTCAAAGGTCTCTCTGCCCAGGTCTCAACTTTGCTCTCCAACCATTTTTTTTTTTTTTGAGACAGAGTCTCACTCTGTTGCCTGGGCTAGAGTGCCATGGCATCAGCCTAGCTCACAGCAACCTCAAACTCCTGGGCTCAAGCTATCCTACTGCCTCAGCCTCCCGAGTAGCTGGGACTACAGGCATGTGCCACCATGCCCGGCTCATTTTTTCTATGTATTTTTAGTTGTCCAGCTAATTTCTTTCTATTTTTAGTAGAGATGGGGTCTTGCTCTTGCTCAGGCTGGTCTTGAACTCCTGAGCTCAAACGATCCACCCGCCTCGGCCTCCCAGAGTGTCTCTCCAACCTTAACTCTCACTGCTGCCCTGTTCTCTGGCCACAGTAGACTGCTCGGTGCTCTCCCCAATCCCACCACGCTTTGTCTTCTCTTAGGATCTTTGCCATTGCTCTTTCCTGGGGCCTGAAAAGACCCTCCCCCAGTCCCTGCTGCCTGTGAAAAACCTCCCTATCTTTCCAGGCGCAGCTCAAGTGTCCCTCCCTCACAAAGCTGTCCCTCATTCTCCACCAACCCCCAGAGCATTCTGTTGGTACTTCTCTCAGGGCCCTTGTTCAAATAGATAGTGCTTGCCTGCATGTCACATGCAGGTCATTGTGCTGGCTGCAGCGGGGCCTATAAAGATGGATGAGACCTCCTCTGGGGTCCTTTAGGGGTTCACAAGTGCATTCTGCATTGGATACAGATTTTTCAGCAGTGATCTGATTTCCCCCTACTGGATCCTCAGCTCCCTGAAGGCAGGCAGCACCAGTGTCTTACTCTTCTTGGTCCTCGCAGACCATGGCAGCTTTGGTTGCCTCGAATTCCCTGGCCCAGGAATGGCAAACAAGTCTCGTTTCTCTACTTTAGTTTCCCTTTCTTTGCAGTAGAGTTTATTTGTTTTTAAATTCAGGGAATCAAAATAAAGGTTTGTGGATTCTATTTCTAGCTCTCTAGATGACTCCTTGTGACCTTTGTTAAGTCACAATATCTGATTCAGCTTCTCTGGTCGGGCCCACTTAGGGAAAAACACTCCATAACAAAGGGAATCATTCAATTGGCATAAGTCTTTGAATGGGAAATATGCAAAGCTACTATTTCTGTTTAGTTTTTAACAGAAATAGTATTTGTGCACACTCTCTGGAGAGGGAGCATATGGTCCTTAGCATTATGTGCTTTCAACAGTGATATTGTTAGGTGGGAAGTAAATCAGGGGAAATTCAACTTCTATGAAAAAAAGTGGTCCAGAGGGCATGAAAACAGGGATCTGGATATGTCATGACTTTGATGCTATTCAAAGAGCTTCTTAAAAATAATCCAGGGTTATTGCCATTGTCACCAAATTATCCTTGTTAAGAGTCTAGATGTACATCTGGCACCGTGGGAGATGTTGTAGAACAATTTCTAGGGATTCTAACAGTGTCTTTGTGGAATCCATGGGAGTAATTTTACGGAGAGATAGCTTTTGCACACCCACGACAGAAAACTCTACATTTAATGGAAAGGAAAGTGTCCAAGACTGTGCCAATGCTTATATTGCCCTTTGTGCATGTGTGCGTGCGTGTGAGTGTGTGTGTGTGTACTGACCTAGACGGAGAGAGGGGCTTAGGTTCTTCCTGCTGGAGTTACTACTCTCTGATGCCTGAAGCCCTGAGTTCTAGAGAGAGAAAAAGGCCTTGAGTAAAGATCATCTTTACCAAACCCATACGTGGAACAGACAAGAGGGGTTACCTGGGGGACACATCCATAACCAACCTCCACCCCAGTCAGTCTAAAGAAACTTGAGAGGCTTGTATTTTTAGCCCAGGAAGGCCCCTCAGTTCAAGGCTGAGGACCTTGAGGGCTTGGCTCTGGAAGAGAGGGCTTCAAACAGGTGTGGCGCTGTCTCCTTGGGCGGCCTCTTCTCCAGAGCGGGTCAGGTGGTGCACTCCTTTCACGGGCGTGGAAAGCAGGCTTAGAGAGCACAGCAGCAGAAAGGCAGCTGCAATGAAGCAGCCTCTCTGGGAGACCCGAACCCTGGGCATCGAAGTGCTATAAAAATCAGGGGCACGGTGCCTAGCTGAGGTATAGGAAGAGGGGATGTTCTGCCTCCATATGCGAAGATGACACTGCCGATCCTCTGTCAGCAGGACACGTCATGAGCTGCTTGCTTAGGACTGAGTGTTTGGAACAACACGTCCTCACTTGTGAGTGCCTACTCTGTGGCTACCCACACTGTCCTGCTTTAGTCCCCTTACTGGTCAAGAGCCCATGGTTGCAAGATGGTCAGCTGGGGCCAGGACTGACTGCCATGTGACAAAACTCAGGTCTATTGGGATTAAGCCTCTTGTCCTGGCTTCAATAGTGCCTGGCTTGAACTAACTGAACCATACAGTGGACAAAGTCATAAACAACCCATTCTTTGCTGAAGCAGGTTGGCTGCAGGTAATAGCCAAGTCTGGGTTCCTAAACTTCTCTCCACCTTTGCCAATCAAATATTATTCTCAGGTTGTGCTTATTTGCACTATTAGGATAGGAGACTCAGATGGTTTAAGAAAGTCCCTGTTGTGAGCCAGTTCCACATGGCAGCTGGCTGGCCCCAGCCTTGGGAGGCTCTGCTTGGGGCTGTATCTAAGGCAAAGGTGGTAGCCTGTTTCCCCTCTCTGGCTCTGTCATGGCATTACTCTGTTTCTGTGTCATACTTTTTATTTTTACACTTGTTAAATATTTTCTACTGGAGTATGAACTTTGCAAAAGCAGAAACTTGTGTTCTGTTCTCTTTGCATACCCTGTATAGTCAGACTCAAGCCATCATGTTTCCCTTGAATGTATGTTGAATTAAATTAATTCACCAAGGGCTTAGCTAGCCGTTCAGTTAATTGTGTGGGATAACTCAAAGAGTCAACCCATAGCATCCACAGCTTTTCTAGACTCTTGAGGCAGCATGATGAAGTGGAAAGAGCACTAGCTTTAAAGTTAGCAAGAGCTGGATTTTGGTGCCTGAATTTAGCTGTGTGCCTTTGGTAAGCTTCTTAACCTTTGTTCATCATTTCTATCCAAGGGATGCTAAATGCTGACCTGGTTGGGTTGTTAGAAACTAGTGAGAACATCTACAGAAGGGCCTAGCACAGGGCCTGGCACATAGTAGGACTTCAATAAATGTGAATTCCCTTCTCCTGGGGCAAGAGGCCCTTGCCTAACCATGTGACTCATTCATACCCTGAGGGATGTCAGATGAAGCACTTGGGACTGAGATTTAGAAAGAAGAGCCTGTTCCTTCTGCCAGAGCAAGCCCAGCAGCCCCAGTGTCCCTACCCACTTGCTTAAGCCATTAGCTCAGCCTAAGGCCTGTGGAGAAACTGACTTCTCTCATAGTTTCCTGACCTACAGTCCTGCCACTTGTTACTGACTGGTGAGGTGGAAAGGAAATATGATCACGTAAGGCAAAAGAGATGTTGGGGTGGAGGGATTTGGCCAGCACTAGAAATAGCTCGAGGCCCCACCCTGAAACTGCCCTCCAGCCCTGAAGAGGAAAGGAAATGGGCAAGCAACAATCCCATTCCCAGACAGGTGGAGCAGGGGATGAAAGAGGCCAGCCGACCTACAAGGGAAAACGTTGGCTTTGATCTTAGAAAAGGAAGGAGGGAGGTGCTAACCCCTCTCCACCCCTTCCCTTTTCCCCCTCAGCACTCCTTTTGCTTTCTGGGTTTCAGTTTATACACTTTTGAGGTGAACATGGTCCTGGGAAGGGGGCAAATGGAAAGTAGGAGATGGGGCAGGGGATGGGTGTGGAAGGTCACGGCTACTTGAGGGTAATTGGTCCCCTCTCAACACAGTAGCTCAGCCCTATCTCTGTTCAGCCTAGCTCAACACTCCTCTCTCGCTCGCTCCTCTCCAGCTCTTGGTCACACAATGACAGTGGTGCACAATTAGATATTTGGTCAAAAAGACATTCAGAAGAAGCCTCAAGGTTGCTGTTATTCCTCCATAATTATGTTTGGTCACAGGAAACCAAGCCACAAACCCGAACCAGCCAAGCCAATCCTTTAATCCTTGACTTAACACTTAGTGAGTACCTACTAGGTGCCTGACTAGGTTAGTCATTGGGGTACAAAGACAATAAGACATGCTTAATAGGAAGGATTGTTATAGAGCAGTGTGATGAGTGGTATGATAATACTAATGTTAAAAATCAAGGTAATGGCAGTTAACATTTATTACTGGCCTATTATGTGTTAGATACCTAAAGTATGTAAGCACTTTTAATGGACTAACTTAATTCTCACAACCAACCCAAATGGTAAGTATTATTATCATTTCCATTTGAAGATGAAGATCTAAAGCTCAGAGCAGTCGGATAAACTGACAGAAGTCACACAGTTGGTATGTGCAGAGCTGAGACTTGAACTCAGGTCATTCTGGAGATCAGCACCAGCTACTGTAGCCTATAAACTACCCCAGAGGAAGTGACCGTGGGGGGCAGGAGGGAGGCATCCCCAACAGAGCCTGGGCAAAGGCAGGGGGTGTGAAACAGCACAGCACATTTTAGGCACCAAAGTGAATTAGATGTGGCTAGGAGGCAGGCATGTGAAAGTCTCTGTTGTGAGCAGCAGGTCGCACTGTAGGTCCTGCTAAAGCATTTGGACTTGTCTGAGACTAGAAGCTCCATGAGGACAACACATTGTTTTGTTCCCTGCTCCATTGCCAGTTCTCAAAACAGTGCTCGCACCTAGTAGGTGGCAAATATTCGTGGGGTAAGTGAGTGGAAGCTTGGGGGAGATACTGCAAACTTTTAAAGGAAGGAACGAACAGGTTGGCTGTGCGTTGTAGAGGGCTCAATGGCTACGGTGTGGAGAATGCACTGGAATTTGAAGGGAGGAAGGCAAGGAGGGATACCAGTTAGAAGGCCGGTGCTGCAGCCCTGAGGAGTGGTAACAGGGCTTGAACCAGGATGGCTGGGGAAGGAATGAAGAGAGAGAAAACCTTCAAAGACAGCGTTGACAGGACTAGACAGTGACTTGGACGTGGGGAGCATGGAAGAGGGGAGAGGCAAGGATTTCTGGCTGTGGGGGAGGAGCGGGAGCAGGATGAGGGACCCAGGCGGAGAAGGTTTGGGGGTAGGACGTCTGTGCGCGTCGGGGGAGTTCCACTGGGAGCATGTTGAGCAACAGGATCCCGACGATCTAGTGGTCTGTATGACAGCAGCCTCACTGAGGAGAGACACTGAGCCTACAACATGATACGAGTTACAGATTTGGGAGTTACCAAGGACATAAAGCCAAGGAATCGGATGCGATTGCCATGGCCGCGGGCGGAGGGCAGCTTAGCTCCGAGTGAGAAGAGAGGAGAGGCGAGGACAGAATCATGGGGGACAGCAACATCTCAGAGGTGGACAGAGGGAGTGGAAACGGTTCTGGCAACAATGTGAAATCTGCAGAGGGGTTAAAGAAGAGGAGGGCTGAAAAGTGTCTTCTGATTTGCCCGCTGGAAGGAGACCTTTGCTGCAGCAAAGAAAGTGGAGGGTGTGGATAGAGGCCTGACGGGAGTGGGGTGAAGGGTCTGCTGGGAGGAATTGGAGGTGAGAATGATGAGAACACAGTAGTCCCCCTTTATGTGCAGGGGATGCGTTCCAGATCCCCTGTGGATGCCTGAAACTGTAGATGTTGCCGAACCTGACTGTGGTCAATCGGAACACATTTCTGTTCGTGTTTTCCACCACAAAGTGAATGCCTTTTCCTTCTTAACTAGGCATTTATCGCGCACTGTGGCCATAACTTTTGCAGTATGAGGCACAACAGCAAAATTAGCACAAATTTCTTTTTCCTTCTTTGTGATTTCACGGATAGAAGATTTGTTCTTTTTTTTTTTATTTCTACTTTTTTTTTTTATACAGATGGGGGTCTCGCTCTGTCACCCAGGCTGGAGTGCAGTGGCATCATCATAGCTCACTATAACCGTGAACTCCTGGGCTCAAGGGATCCTCCTACCTCAGCCTCCCAAGTAGCTGGGACTACAGGCGTGAGTCACTGTACCTGGCTTGGAAGATTCGTTCTTGCAGTAGATTTTAGCAATCTCAGCGTACGATTTTTTTCTTTCCTTATTAAGTCGAGAACTTTTAACTTGTCACTTACAGGAAGCATTTTATGATTTCTCTTTGGCATATCTGAATTGCCACATCACTACTCTTGTGCTTTGGGGCCATTATTAAGTAAAATAAGGGTAATTTGAACACAAGTACTGTGATACCATGACAGTCAGTCTGATAACCGAGACAGCTACCAAGTGACTAACGGGTGGGGAGGCATTGGACAAAGGGATGATTCACATCCCAGGCAGGACAGAGCAGGACAGCGTGAGATTTCATTATGCTACTCAGAATGGTGCACAATTTAAAACTTACGAATTGTTTTTATTTCTGGAATTTTCCATTTAATATTTTTGGACCATGATTGACCATGGGTAACTGAGACTGAAAAAAGTGAAACTGCAGATGAGGGGGTGGAGACTACTATACACTGTTTTTCTTTTTTTAAGGAGTTTGATACAGGGGTGGGGCTGGGGTAGAGTGGATGTTTTAAGGTTGGAGGGTCTTAAGTATATCTGCAGGCTGAGGGAAAGAGTCCATAGGATAGAAATCAGAGACAGCCTAATAGAGATTTAGAGTTAGTTATGTCTGTCCTTCTGGCCCATTAGACAGAGAGGCAGAAGGGAACAATACTGTTTTTTTCATATTTATATTACCCACAACTCCTAGCATAAGGCCTGGGAAATAACAGGTGCTCAATTCATGTTTGTTGAATCAATGAAATAAAATGTGATTGAGATTTTGAGGAGATCCACACCCAGTAGGGAGAATTAGGGCCTTGGGGGATGGGGGTGATTGCAGACAGGCAGGGGTGGGGTGTGTGTGTGGGGGGGTAGTCAGAGGAGGAAAGAGACTGAAGGACAAGTTTGGGAACCAGCAAGTGCTGTAAGTGGGCTAAAGTTGGAGGAGGAGAGCACGGGAAGCCTTGACTCCCACGTTGAGGAGACAGGACTTGATGTGACAGGCACTGGGGCCAGGTCAGGACTAGAGCTGGGCCTTATGAGAACTGAGAACAGCACAGAGAGGCCGAGCGACCAGTGTGGAGGCACCTGCAACAGTCCAAGAGGGCAATCGGGGCTTGAACCAGGGTGACTGCTGTGGGGATGGAGGGGACAGGAAAGAGACGGTGTGAAGGTGGACTCGGCAGGGCTTGGCGATTGGTTGGCCGTGGAGGAAAAGAGAGAGCAGAGAGAAGTTGAAGTTCACCCGTAGATTTTGAGTCTGGGTGAATGGGAGAATCTCAGTGGCACTGACAAGAGCTGAGGTAGGTTAGCAGGAAGAGCCAGTGTAACTAAGGGAAGATGATGGGTCTGGGTTTCGCTGGCTGTGAGATGACAGGAGGGCATCTGGGTCACAGTGTCTAACAGGTAGCTGGATACGTGATGATGGTTTGTGGCAGTGAGGTCATGGCTGAGGACTAAGGTAAAAAGTTGAGGGGAAGGTCTACATTTAGAAGGTAGTCAGGGATAAAAAGGTCAGTGAATAGAAGGAAAAAGAGGAAGTAGAGTGGAAGAAAGAGGATAGTAAAGTGAAATCTCCCGGGACCTTAGGGATGAGAAGCAGCATAAGGAAGATGCTACAGCAGCCTCCCTCTCTCCCGGTCAGTTGGGGATACAATGATTCTGCTTCTGTCCAGCCCCCTTGCTATAACATTCCAAGCAGCACTCAAACTTTTTATTGTTAACTCAAAGTCGACCTTTTCCTAAAAATTATATTTGATTCTATCAGGACAAGCCCAAGGTCAGTGCCAATGTCTCTTGCAGACCCCTGAGGCTTTACTCCGTCTTTAGTTGGGGGAGTTGTGCCTGCGATTGTAATGTGGGCCCTGGCCCGGAAGAGCATTTCTTGTCCTGAATCGCACTTTGAACAGAGCTCATCACAGCCAGAATAACACGGCACTAGCACTTTGAACCATAATGATGGTTCTCCACTTCTCCTATATCATCAATTACTTCATCAAAGAACATGGGCCCAACCACGATGGAAACAAAAAAGCCCTCTTTTTTCCCAGAAAAACATTTTTGTTTACAGGAAATTCAGTTATTACATATGTCATTTATGGTACATTTTAAGGACATAAAATTGCAGTGGTATTATTGGGAGTAAATTTTATTGCTGTGGCTTTACAACACAAACAAAAATAATAACTCCATTAGTTGTTGGATTGAACCGGCAGGAAGTGGCACATCAAAGGTATTGCTAGCAGGCAGGGGGATGGAGGATTAAGAGCATCCAGAGCATGACCAAGAGGTCAGGGAGATATGGGCTATTAGAGATAAGATGTTACATGTGGAGGTGGACATAAGGATGGCAGAAAAAGTGAATTCTTAGTTGCTGGAATGGAAAGCTGGTGTCCTGTCTACACTACATCCACATCCACCTGTGGAACTCATCTTACCGCTTGAACACAGAGTTGGTACTTAGGAACTGCTTGATGGTGAGGCTTACACGCCAGCGCATAGTTGTGCCAAGAACTGTTTGAGTGGCTGAATGAGTGAACGAAGATGGCTTGGGAATAGCTTTATTATTCAGATGTTTTAATGGTATTTTAACTATTGGCACAAAAAAAGATTATTAAGCAAAGTAATCAGGTACACCAGGGAAATGTTATCTCACTTGCGCATCAATTATATTTAAGAATATTCTCGATATTAACAAGTCTTATTTCATTAGCTAAAGTACTTAAAGGCTTTGTGAACACATACGTATAGCCCTTCTGCATGTCATCTAGTTAGTAGTTTTCCTGTTAGCTGATGTACAGTAGTGTGTGCGCGCGTGTATGTGTGTGTACCTGCACACGCGTGAACATGTTCTATTGGGTGCTGAGCATCATTCTAGGCCCTGGTGGCAAGCTGAGTACAAAAAAAGAATGAGGTGTGGTAACTGCTCTCAAAGAGATGATAACTAAATAGAGAGAGAAAGATATTTAATATAATTACAGGAAAGGCAGGGGAATAAATCCAAGCTAAACTGTGTGGTATTGGTTAGAGTACAGTAAAATGCATTGTGATCTTGGGCAAGTTAGGTGACTTGCCCAAGATCATAATGCTAATACCATGTAACATGGTAACGGATGTGAACTTGAATCAATGGCTTTGGACTTTCAGCCCAGTGGGCTTTCCACTCCATAATGAAGCAATAACACAGTGGTTAGAGACTGAGATTTCTGGAGTCATATGGGATAAGCCCTAAATCTTTGCTCTACAATTTACTAGCTGTGTGATCTAAGGCAAGTTGATTAACTGTTCTGTGCCTTGGTTTTCTTGTTTATAAGATGAGGATAATAACAGAACCCACCTTACAGGGTTGTTATGACAATAAACGAGTTAATTCATGTAAAGAACTTAGAACATGGCTGGGTGCAGTGGCTCACGCCTGTAATCCTACCACTCTGGGAGGCTGAGGCGGGTGGATCGCTCAAGGTCAGGAGTTCGAGACTGGCCTGAGCAAGAGCGAGACCCTGTTTCTACTATAAATAGAAAGAAATTAATTGGCCAACTAAAAATATATAGAAAAAATTAGCTGGGCATGGTGACACATGCCTGTAGTCCCAGCTACTCGGGAGGCTGAGGCAGGAGGATCACTTGAGCCCAGGAGTTTGAGGTTGCTGTGAGCTAGGCTGACGCCACGGCACTCTAGCCCAGGCAACAAACAGAGTGAGACTCTGTCTCAAAAAAAAAAAAAAAAAAAAGAACTTAGAACAGTGTCTGGCTCATTGTAAGTGCTCGGTAAATGTTATTATTAAATGCTAGATATTATTGTTCTTGTGCTTTATCAACTGTACAGAGAAATGGAGTTTGGAAACTAATGGGCAGTAGTAAAACTGGATTTCTTTACAAATGCCCATGCGGACCAAATGAGGGTGAATTCTGAAGAGCTTACCTTATATCCTACAACCTGAAGCCAGAAAGAGGGGCAGAGAAATCAAGAGGAGAAGGATCCCAAGTAAAAGTGACTAAAAAAATAAAAAAAAAAGGAAGAGAGGAGGAAGGAATGACAAATTGGAAGTGGAGGGAAGACAGGCAGGAGGAAAGAGGTGGTAGAAAGGAGGAGAGGAGAGGAAAATGGGGGCGGGTTAGACTGGGGAGGGGAGGAAGGAAGTAGAGAGGAGGCAGGAGGGACAAAGGCAGGGGGGCTGCCACTTCATGAGGGTCTCCTGCAGGCCAATGTTTTCCTTCAGGGTGTGGTTTCAGGGGGTTTGGGGAAGGGCCCTGGCCAAGACTAATACCTTCTCCACATCACTGTTGATCCTCAAATTTCCACTATTAGAGAGAATTCCTCTGTCATAAATATGTGCAGGGCCAACTGTGGATATACCATATGTCTCTGTTAATCAAATGAATATTTTGGAAACAAGCCTACATATGAAGCTTTTTCACATCAAATTTTCCTTAAGCCAAGGGTGGGAATGGAAGAAGGGAGAGCATAGGGATATTGCTTTACCTGGTTTGTTGCTGGACAAGCACTAAGATGACTGTGAAAACTGATTCTACTGGAGGATTAGTAAATATTGCGTTGGCATGATCCTTGTACTACTCCAAGAAACTGCCCTCTCTCAATCCCTTCATTGCTAGACTTCTTGAAATCTCTCTTTTCTTCACCACCTTGACCCCCTCATTTCTCAGACATGTCCACCCACGACAGTCTGGCTTCTTCTCCACACCTCCATTGAACCATTTTTTAGAATGCAGATGGCAAAGAGATTTCAGCTTGTTGGCAACTCTGATTGATTGGTAGCAGCTGCTTGGACTACTGTGTTGAGAAGGATTCCGAGGCTGTGTCTAGGTTGAGTGGGAAAGTGTGCCATGATCAATTTGTAATGTATCCACAGGAGTACACAGTGGGCAGTGTGGGGGCTGGAGGGATGCAGTCATATGTGCCCTATAATTGCTATTCCTGCTTTAGGAGACCAAGGGTGACCTCCTAATTGCCCAACCTAAGGTCTTCTTTTCAGTTATCACTTATCCTATTTGATGCCTCTCCAGTGCATGTTATCAACCACCCCTTTCTTTTTGATACTATCTTCTCCTCATCACCACTGCTCTCCCTGTTCCTTCTTAGTCTCCTTCCCTGGATTTTCTTCCTTCTTCTGTCTTTGAAATGTAGGTGCCCTCAGGTTGGACCTTCAGCCTCTTTTCTTTTTCTCTGCAAGAGTTCACGCTCTCTTGCTGTTTTAATCATGTCTGTGTAGAGATCCTACATTTCTGGGTCTAGTCAGTTTGTCCCCAGCCTCTGATTTGCATTTATAATTGTCTGCCGGACATTTCCACCTGGAAAACTTGAATTTTCAGTACTTGGTGCTTAATGTGTTCCAAGTAGAGCTAATTCTGCATAAGTCTTTCCAAAGAGAATGCTCATCTTCTTTTTTGTTCACTCAGCACAAACAGGTGACTCCCAGCATGTAATAAGCTCCTCAGCAAAGATTTGTACTTATGGCCCTGAATGGGTGAACGTGCTTGTGTTTTTTTTTTTTTTTTTCTGAGACAGAATCGCACTCTGTTGCCCATGCCGTTATATCAGCTTAGCTCACAGCAACCTCAAACTCCTGGGCTCAAGCAATCCTCCTGCCTCAGCCTCCCGAGTAGCTGGGACTATAGGCATGCATGGCCGGCTAATTTTTTCTGTATATATTTTTAGTTGTCCAGCTAATTTCTTTCTATTTTTAGTAGAGACGAGGTCTCGCTTTTGCTCAGGCTGGTCTCGAACTCCTGACCTTGAGTGATCCACCTGCCTCAGACGTGCTTGTGCGTTGTTTAGAGGCAATGGATTTTGTGCTTTCAAAATACGTAAAATGACATGGTTTAGAGGATCTCTATCTCTGTGATATTCTCACTGTTTGATGAACAATAATTTTTTTCTCAATATTTCTCAAACAAAGAAAAACATATCTGTGTACAAGAAGGTAGAAAGAGGCATAGGGCACTCCCAAGAATGGCATTATCTCTCGGGGGATAGCCTGATAGCAAGCACTATGCTTTAGGGATTACATGTTAAGTGTCCCTTATCCGAAATGCTTGGGATCAGAAGTATTTTCGATTTTGGATTTTTCCAGATTTTGGAATATTTGCTTTATGTGTACTGGTTGAGCATCCCGAATCCAAAAATCTGAAATCTGAAATGCTCCAGTGAGCATTTCCTTTGAGCATCATGTTGGTGCTCAAAAAATTTTAGATTTGGGAGCATTCTGGATTTTGAATTTTCGGATTTGGGATGCTCAACCTATATTTGAAAATACTTACTGGTTATGTGCTGGAGCAGGATGTAGCATGGTAGGTGCTGGGGAGACAATGACGAAGCAGATACAATCTTTTATAGTCTAGTAGGGAATGCAGACAGGTACAGGAGTCACTATGATGGGAGGAATGTCAGAGGTGAATCATTTCTCTAGGGCTATGGGAATTCTTAATTCTGTTGTGGAGGCTGGGTAATGGATAAGGCTTCATGGAGGAGATGGGAGGCAGTTGTACTGGCCTTGAGGGACGGGTAAGATTTAGATAGGAAAGAAGAGAAGGTACGAAATGCAGAAGAAGCAGAATGAGGATAATGAAGATACATTGTAAACAAGTCATCAAAAATTAATTCCCGGAGACAGAACAGAGTACTGGGTCAAAATCAGCACCGGCACAGCTGTGTAAGCAACTTTCTTGTCTTCTCTGAATAATGTATCTTTCTTTCATGATGGACAATGATAGATTGATGGGCTTGGCCGAGAGAGGGGAAAAGCCATGGAAGGACTTGATACTCCTTCAGAGTAGGATTTCTCTCTGATATATCCATCAGAGAGGTTACTTGGGGGCAAGCTGGAGTTGTGTTTGTTTACAGCCTATGGATTCATTTGTTCACTCATTCATGTGATCCCAACGTTTCCCGAGCACTCCTGTGTACCAGGCTCTGGCCACAGATGAATGAGACTCAGCCCCTGCCCTCAAGGAGTGGATGGAGAAACAGCTGTGCAAAGGAGCAATTGTAATGCTCTGTAGTAAGTGTCGTAGTAGACATGCAGGCAAGGAGCTCCTGCAGTCCAGAGGGATGACAAAGTAAAATCAAGTCCTGCATTCTGAGTCAGCTTCTAGCTGATTTCCCTGTCTCCCCTCCCGTCCCGAGTTTTCCATCAGAAATTCAGATCTGATCATGTCATTCCCCCTGCTTAAAAACCGTGGTCAGCTCCCCACTGACTGCAGGCCCGAGTCCAAACTCTGAAGCCGGACGCACAAAGGCCTTCAGTCTGGCCCAACCGACTTTTCCAGCCTTATCTCACACAACGGTCCCTGCTATAGCCCCTAATCTGCAGCCACAAAGACCCGTGGTGTCTCTTCCCACTCCTCTTTATCTGGTCAACGCTTTTGCTTCTCTCGAGCCCCTGCTAAATGTTGCCTTTCTGCTGTGCTGTTCCCAGCTCCCCCAGATGCGGCGAGTTCCTCCTCTGAGTTCCCACAGCTCACGGCTGACATCTCTGTTCTAGCTCCGACACGTCCTCGTGTAACTGTTTATGCGCCTGTTTCCCCCACTGGGCAGTGTTCTCCTTAAGGGTGCGGACTGGGCCTTATTCTTTTCTTTATCCCCAAGATTTGGTACGGGCCTGGCACACAGGAGGTGCTCCATACATCTTTGTTGGGCGAATGAATGTCTCTGACAATGTGGCCAGTTGGGCCCGGTCGTTGTCAGCAGCTGGCATTACTTAACATGAGAGACGCATAAAAGATGAAGGGCAGCCAGAGTAGCTGAAAAACAGGCGGCTCCAGTGACATCATGAAAAAAACAAAACAAAACTGGAGAAGGCTGAGACAAGGTCCCACTCACCCACTCACGCTTTAACAAATGGCTCTTCTAAGCAGCCCCTTTTTGTCTGCCCTCCCATTTGCTTTTGAAAACCCAATCACTGAAATGATTCTAATTACTCACGGTCAGTGACATGTCCAGGAAACACTTAGTTTACAAGCAATTAAAGTACACTAAAATAGATTTATGCAGGTTGAACCTGATCTTGCCGGTAAGAAGGGAGTGAATGACACATCTTGGAGGGGTATTTGCTCCCCAAGGTAGCTCTTTATTACTGTTTATCTACTATTCTAATTTGGTGCGAACATGGCGAACATCCGGAGGTACTTCTGAGGGCAAGGGTACTGCGAACATAGCAGGCGGCCTGTTCCAGCGTCGTTAGACAGCCACAGATTGGTGCTTCCCTGCAGCCAGCTGTTCTGCAAGTGTGAGAGTGCCCGCCCAGGGAAAGGCTGGCTCAGCAGCAGGCAGCACCCAACAGCAGGAAAGCGCCCCAGCACTGTGAGCAGGGGCTTCGTTTCCACTAACACTGGAATCATTTAACCCTTCAAGCCTCAGTCTTCGCATTGATCAAATGGGGAATCTCCACCCCGCCAACCTTAAAGGGTTGTATGGGGTTGTATGTGAGGATCACAGAAAGAAATTTTGCGAAAAGCTCTAGGGGCTAGACAGATGAAGGGGGGTTTCACTTTCATTACAAAAACTCTAACTTGTGGCTGTTGGGCCCCTTTGAGGCTCTATCTGTGGCCAACACTCATCAACACATTAGCAAAGGCACACTTAGGCTTGTCCCCTAATAGTTTATTTAAGAGTCCACACAAGGATGATTCATTGCCTTGCCACACTCAAACCAACAGTGTTTTAATGTCCCTCTAATGAAGACAGCAGTCCACAGCTAAACAAACACGCCGTTCGGTTGAGAACAGACATGGGGCAGCAAAAGCCTAGCACATGGAGTCCAGGTGTCCTCAAAGATTTTGTGCCATCCTTCCTCACAGCAGGCTCTGCTCCCTTGGGTCTGACTCTAGGGGAAAAAAGTCCTCCTTTTGCTGCTCCAAGAAACCTGGAATAACATATAGCTAAGCCATTCAATGGGCCAGTGTGATTGGCGCAAAATGTAGAGTGAAAAAAATGAAATAGCATATTTCAGCATCAGCTTTTCAGCTAAGTTCAGAGGAAGTAAAAAAAGGCCAAAAGACTGGCACAAAAGCAGGGTAGGGAATCAAAGGTCATGAAAAACCAGTCAACTGGAGTGATGGTCCACCTTGAGGTCTGACCTTAAATTAAGGCCATGAGATACATTAATAGAAACTTGTTTGCCCTACATCTGCCAAAGGATCCTGGGTTCCTTCACACTCTGTCACACCTCCCTGCCTTTCCGTTCACCATTCCCTTTGCAGAGAATGCCCAGCCCTCCCTTCTCAGCCTAGACCTACTCAGCTTTCAAGACCCAGCTCAAATATAACTTCTTTGAAGTCGTCACTGACTCCCCCAAAGGCAGAGCTCCTCATTTCCTCCCCTGTGCCTCCACGAGGCCTTTTACAGCCCTCTGGCCCACTCTGGCATCTTGGTTTACATGCCCTTCTTCTCCACTGGGCTGTGAGTGCAGCTCTTAGGAGCAAGAACCACATGGCACAAAGATGCTTGCTTAGTGCAAAGCAGGGCACAAAATGGCACTCAGTCAAGGCTGGTGGAATGAATGAGCAAACATGCACTGAACTCATTTATTGGATCTGCATGGGATCCAAAGGGAAGGTTCATTAGGCAATGGTTTGATACGTTATACATGCTTCTTCAACACCGGTCTAGCTGATTAGTGACTACCTTGATGCTGGCAAACAACAAGAGATCTGCTGGCAGAGGCATAGCCTGACAATACATTGATGAGGCAAGGCCTGCGGTGGCTTCCTGGCCCAGGCTCTCAGGTGGCCTCTCACAGCTCGAAAACACGAGCTGGAAAAGTGCTGCTCCTCCCACCCACCTTTCAACTCTCCTGTGCTTGCTTCACAGGAAGTTGCCCAGCAGCACAGACAGCATCGTTTAGTACATTTGAAAATTGAAAATGCGTCCATTACCAGAGAGGAACGCCTAACGGATGGAGTCTGACCTGGCCAGGGCTCCCCCGGAAGCTCCGGCTCAACATCCACAGCCTCTGGTTCTCCTGCTGGTGCTGCTAATGATGAACTCGATGACTTTGGACATATCGGCTCATTTCACATTCCCCAACCCCAAATGGGGAAAATAGTGAAGATGTTGCATGGATTGAGTCAATAAGAAGCTCGACTGAGATCCCCGTGGACAGGGGAAGCGGTGGTTGATGCCAGCAGAGCCTGCAGGGTTTTGCTGTTCCGGTGGTTTCTCTTTGTAAGTATGAATCGCTCCACCTCAAGCCCAGATGTGCAGGCCTTGGAGAGTAAGGACAGGCAGGCGGGCACCTCTGGCCTGGGCTGCAGCACAGCCAGCGCACCCGGCAGCGGATGGGACAGGACGGGATGGGATGAGATGGGGCAGGGCTGGGTGGAAAGGGATGGGGTGGGACGCTCAGCTGCGCGCTTGCCAACAGCTGGTCTCCTCCTCCCCGGTGGGGACTAGGAGCAACAAGCTCTGAAGGCTGTGCCTACTGGAGCTGTTTAGTACTGAAATCAAATAAAATTCGTGACAAAGTCAATCTGACACATCTTTAATGATACACATAATGATTATTGTGCAGTACTGTAATTAGACATAATGGTAAGCAGCTCCCAGGAATGGCTGTAATTACGATTACATTTACACAGCTGAACTAAATATTTCTGAGGCCAGCCAGGATGGGGGTGGGGATTGAGGGAGGTTGCACAGGAGGTAGAACAGAACCTGGTTGCAAGGCATTTCTCTGTTTCTCCTTCTCCCCACCCTACCCCAAGGCGACAGTCCCTCCACCCCTTATTGGGAAACAGAAAAAATGATCTGATGAGAGGGCTGGGGCTTGAATGGCTAGCTCCTTTCTCCAGCCAGGGGAGGCCATGCTTGAGCTTCTAGGGTTAGGGAATCTGGGACGTCCAGCGGGGCTTCAAGCTGATTAGTCTCCATTTTTCCATGAGGACTGAAATCCTACCAGGTAGCCTTAAACCTAAAAAGCATATGCCTAATGCCCATGCCTTGTCTGGAGCCTGACTTGAACAAATAAATGTAAAAGATATTTTTGACACAATTGGGTAAAATTGAACAGAGATGGGTATCAGATGATATGAAGGGATTATTAATTTTGTTGAGTTTGATAATGGTATTATGGTTAAGAAAAGGTCTTTATCTGTTAGAGATACATACTGAAATATTTACAGGCCATCAGCTGTGAAATGGTATCATACCTGGTATCAGCTTTAACATTCTGGAGAAAAAAATGCGGAATAGAAGAAATAAGGATGGTAGAATGTTGATAATTGTCGAAGCTGGGTGATGTGTACATGGGGGTTCATCATACCCTTTGCTTTATTTATTTGTTTTTTTTTTTGTTTGTTTTTTTTTTTTTTTTTGAGACAGAGTCTCACTCCATTGCCTGGGCTAGAGTGCCGTGGCGTCAGCCTAGCTCACAGCAACCTCAAACTCCTGGGCTGAAGCGATCCTTCTGCCTCAGCCTCCCGAGTAGCTGGGACTACAGGCATGCGCCACCATGCCCGGCTAATTTTTTCTATA
>CAUYRT010079681.1:0-22640 GCA_963574885.1 Lepilemur ruficaudatus | reverse complement strand
TTTGACTTTGATTCCTACAACAATGACATGAGGGAGATTTTGATTAACACTTTGCACAAATACGGGATACCTATTGGAGCAAAACCTACCAGTGTGCAGCTGGCAAAGGAGTAAGGCAAACTCACTGTTGATAAAATATTCTCGAGCATTACTCTTCTGCTTCTTAAAGGCTGATAATTCTTAATCTACTGTTATACTCCAGTAAACTGAGTTGCTGTGGAAATTACTTTTCCATGAGTAAGCTTTTCAACTATATGTTGCTATTTGCTGGCTGGTTTTCAGTTAAATAGCATTATTTATAGGCTGTAAATTGAGAATTTCGATTATTATGACTATCCCATGAGTAGATGTTATACAATCAAATAAAGGGAAATATTTGTTTCTTTAAGAGTCTCCGTCCATTTGTTGAACTACTGTGGGTCTTATTATTTTGTAATACAGTGCAAAATCGTATAAACATGAAAACTACATAAAGGGATAATGTACATTGGGGTAAGATGTTCTTATTTATGTCACCATATAGTTTTTATGATAGTTTTCTAAATTTATAATCATATTAACTTAATTTTGGTTACCTATTTCAGCTTCATAAATGAAAGAGGTAGTAAGAGCAAGTAGGGTCATTTCACGTGGGCCAGTTGCCTACCTTTTATTTTATAATCACAGGATACTTTAGTTAAGAATCTTACAGATATGTTGTTGACCAGAAAGATAGTTGACAGAGTTTATTAGTAATTAAGTCAACGCAAATTCACTGGAAAATTGTTTTAAATATGAATAACTTATTGATAATGCATCTAATGCCATCTCTGTCTATAAAAAGAGTCAATGATAAATTCATAGGGGACAATAATTACTTTTAAAGTAAATTATTACTTGACTTTAGTCTCATATAGGAGGCAGTATCTTTCTGTAGAAAAACATTCATTAAATATAAATCAGTGATTAGCACAGCAAAAACAAAGTGTGTGTGTGTATATATATACAAACATATATGTGTATATATATATCTTCATCTTAAGTATATACATCATCCTTATTTATTCTTTGAAGTCATTATAAAAACTTGTCAGAACACATGCCAATGAAAATCAATTATTAAAGTATTAGGAATTTCTTATAAGGAGAAACAAATATTTCCCTTTTGTGGCAAAAGCACAAGATGGGGGTTGTGTTAGAAATTATCAGTGCTTTGGTTTATATTATTAATGAGTGAGTAGATTTTTTTCAAGAAAAATAAAAATTCAGTTGTGAATGCATATACTTTTCTGTGCAATACTATTTTACTGATGATTGGCAGTCCTTATGGGCATTTGAAACTAGGTCAGTAATTTAATGAGTATGACATATCTTTCTATTTTAAAGAGTTCAAGAAATTATCTTTAATATGCAAACTTCTATTAGTACTCATGTTTTTTAATTCCTTTTTATAAACTATGTCTTTATTTTTAGTTGAAAACAAGATGGTTTTTATTACTGTTAACAAATTTATATAATTAAAGTTCTAGTTTCATGGAAAACTAGACTTATGATTTAAAAATAACTTTTTTTGTACTCTTGCACAACTTTAAATAAAATTTAAAATACATCTTAATTGGTAAGATCAATCATAAGAAAATTGTTGTTTCTAAGTCAATTTCCGTTTCTAAAGGAGACAGATAAAATGGTTTTAACTTACTCATTGTCGTCCTCAGTCCTAAACTGAAAATTTCTTACCATGGCATGTTAATTTTTGCCTTGACAAGTTAATTCCAACTCCAGTGCTTACTTATGAGCAGAAGTAAAAGTACATTGAGCCTGGAACCAAGATGGTCATACTCATGCTTAAGATGGAATGGAAACAACTAGTTGTTCACCCACTGCATGTGGCTAAAAATAGACTTATAGCAGATGTGAAGGATGAGTGAATTTTCCTCTGGGGTGGAGATAATAGTAGACTATAATTTGCAGAGTCATTCAAAGCATCTTTTTCTCCACATCTGTAAATTGCAATAACTTAGGCAGTTCAAACGTAGTCAAGTTGTTTTATTGCCCTTTCATGAAATCCATAGGTTCCCTGGCACTCTTTCTATAGAATTATCAGTACGAAGAGAGGGTAGCATGATAAAGTGAACAAAGTAATGGCCTGGGAATTTAGCAGTTAATCATACATTCAACCTGTATACCTGGGTCAGACATGGAGAAATGAAAAGACATCGTCCTCCCCTCAAAGAGCTCACAGTTTCCATTTTGGTTATTTGAATTTAGAGAAGTTACTAACTGGGTTCCCTGTTGGTAAAAGGAGGGCATTTTTTACCAGATAGTGTATCCATATAATTTACCATCTTTTTGAGAATGGAAGGGGGAGCTATTGACAATAACTCTGTAAAAAGAGATGTAAAATAAGAGTGTCCTTGTCAGGCCGGATAAGTGGTTCTTCTCATTGTAGATCATCAGTAAGATTCCTTCCTATTCTAACATCATTTGCATTTTAATGTAATTTCAATGTTTCTCTCATCTGCAAAAACAAACATAAAAGATATGATACTAACACTTTCCTTCTCCCCCCCCAGAGTAGCACACTGTTGATAGTAAAGGTTTAAAGTTGTCCCCATGCAGTCTTATGATTTGACTTTGACTTTTCCAGACCTTTTGCTAAGTCAGTTCTTTTAGGCTGCTTCTGCCCAGCTCTGCAAGTACCCTCTTAGTGGAGAAGATACACATTAGATTTCAGTTCTTAAGGAAAAAGGATAAAATGGTTTAATTACTATTAATATCATTTTGCCCTGAATGAAAAATTCTTGCTACAACCTTCCAATTTTCATGTTCTCTAATCCAACCACAGTGCTTATTGGATGGGAAAAAAATTGCCTTGAGTCTAGAACAAGATGATTACACCCACATTAAAGATGGGGATAGACAGATACTTGGCCACCCTCTAAATAGAAATCAAAAGAGATATAAAGCAGTTGTTGTTGACTAGGGAAATTTTTACACAGGGCAGAGATGGTACTAAGCCACTATTTGTATAGTGATCTACAGGACCTTCTTCCCCAACTGCAATCAGAATATGTTAATACCTTCACTGTTCAGGAGCGGTGATGTCATTTTCATGCTCTTTAATGAAATTCCCAAAAGAGAGATGCTATCACTTTCCCTTTTGTTCTACTAAATAGTGCAGTGATGTGACCTATCTCATTGGACTCTGCACAGCTTTTACAGGCCCAATATGATGAGATGAATTTAACTTGTCTTCTTTAATAAACCTCTGCTAAGCCTGGTATTTTTAGACTGAGTCTTATTGGGTGGTTTATTTTATCTTACTTGATCCTGACATAATGCAGCCTTTCTTCCTGATCTACCTTAGTGCTAATATCACAATTAGCTACCTACACCTGCATACTGCATTTGCCCCTTTCTACTAGTATAATGCTTCCTGAGTTTTTTTTAATTGGTCCTCCTTTAAGTTAAATTTCTAATACATGGAAAAGGATATGCCAAAGAGATGGCAAACATAACCAAATAAGGAGGCACACTGGGAGAAATTATTTTTTTAAATATAAATACTATGCTTTATATGAGCTTTGAATTTAATTCTGTGACATTTGTCCTACAGAGAAACAACTAGTCAAGACAGTGGATGTTGTGAGTGTGTGTTGCATGCATACATATGCACTAATCTCACTTTGTCAGTATTGTAGGCAGAGATAGGAGAATTTAGGTTAAAATCTGAACTCTTAAGTTTTAAATGTCGTTGCTGGAAATACATATGTAATACATATATATCATAACAGAATTAGGTCTAAATATACAACCAAAGAAAGGCATATAGATTATCTGTTATAGTTAAATATAGATAACTCTAAACAAGGATATAAAATTTAAAGCAAAATTTACTTGTTTCTCCCTCAACTGAGCTTTTATTTCTGGAGTTTCTTTTATTTGGGAATAAACATACTGCTAGCATATTAGCACTTCCAAATTATAAAGTGTGTTTCAGCAGAATAATTTATGAACTGTTTGATGCTGGGGAAACATTTATTTTAAAGGAAGGAAAACCTGTTTTTTCCTTCTAAACTTCCGTTTTAAGCAACTAGTACAGTGTTTATCTTCAATTCGTATTCCACTCTTTACCTAACAGTTCTTAAGATGAGCATGTTGTCATTTTATAGATCTACAATGAAATGTAAATACTCTACTTCTAAATATAATAATTATAACGTGTTATAATTATTGTGTTTACTAATAATGATAATGATGATGGTGATAGAATAATAAGGATGATGGTAATACAAACATTTATAGAGGACTAAGTGCCAAGCACATTTCCAAGCACTTTCCTTACATGAATTTACATAATCTTCATAACCTATGATATATATAGATATATATATGTGTGTGTGTGTGTGTGTGTGTATATATATATATATATAAAATTGTATTTTGTGGATGAGGAATTTGGGGCATAGAGAAGTTATATGAGTTGCCTAAGGTTAGAAAGCAGGGGTAGAGCTGGGATAGATGTACAATTCCAAGGACACTATAAGCAGATCAATAGGCAGATTTATAGGGAATTTCTAAATTAGAGTTATTATTTCAAGACTGAAAATTATCAATAGTTTTGGTTTAAACGGACCTTGGGATTTTAAGTAATCAACTTGGAGATCATCCATGCTGTCACCTATATATAATATATAAATTCTTCTGATTTTTTTTTCTTTTTTTGAGAGAGATTCTTGCTCTGTCACCCCAGGTAGAGTACAGCGGTATCATCATAGCTCACTGCAACCTCAAACTCCTGGGCTCAAGGATTTCTCCTGCCTCAGCCTTCCAGGTAGCTGGGGCTACAGGCGTGCACCACAATGCCCAGCTAATTTTTCTATTTTTAGTAGAGACGGATCTGGGCTCTCTCTCTTGCTCAGGCTTGTTCTGAACTCCTGAGCTCAAGTAATCCTCCCACCTCGGCCTCCCAGAGTGCTAGGATTACAGGTGTGAGCCAGCACATCCAGCCTACAAATTCTTATTCTTCAGAGAGTTATGACAGATGCAGATTCTTGGGTTTCAGCCATATTTCAAAATGAAAAGTAAGCCAAAAAGCAGATTAATAAGGACTTTTGGCAGAACAGAGATCATTTCAGAGACCTCTTCATACTCATTTAAGCTTTCTTTTGTTGTGACATAATGGAGAATCATGAAATAAAACACAAGGTAATTCATTTAGAACAATAAAATCCCTAGAAAATTTTTATGGCTACCATATATAAGAAGTGTACTAGCGATCCTTTCTTCCTGATTCAGAAACACAAAACGAATTTATGGAATCAAAGATTATGGCAATTTTTAGTATAAATCAAACATTCAGAGAAATTATATCTACCTTCTGAAGTTGTCTTCGGGTGTTTTTCTCTCCCTGTCTTCCCTAGGAGAGGCCCATCTATAAAGTATTTAAGTGATCATCCTCCTTGTTCCAAATGCTTTGCCCTCAACTTTGTTGATTTCTTGTTTAAATGCTACTTAGTTTATTATTAAGCTACTTCCCCCCACCAAGCATGTATTGCCTATTAGTAACTAGCAAACTAGCTACAATCTACCAATCATTCATTTGTATCAGTCAAGCAAAATAAAAAATTTGAGGAAATTAAAAGTTTTTAATATGTAGGCTTTTTATAAAGCATATTTAGTAAATGAAGAAGGACGTCTCATTTAGTGTTTAAATAAACTAGCAAAAAGAAAAGAAAATCTCCCGTATGTCTACCAACCAGAAATAACCATTGATAAATCTTTCTAGACCTTTTCCTGTGATTGTGTTATTTCATTCACTGAGAAATATTTCTTGCCAATCATTTTTCTTTTTCTGAGTCTTTCTTTTTAATAGAAGAGACATAACCCTTTAAAAGAGTTCTTTTTAAGACAATTCATTCCCAAACTTACTTGTTGAAAAGAAAATTATCTACAATGAATGAGATTTAATTATGTCTGACACTTTCCCATTCCTTTTTTCTCCATTCTTCTCATTCGTTGAGATTTTAAAATTAAGATATTTATTCTAAATATAATAAACAGATTCATAAAGCATATGAGGTATTCTCATAAGGAATAAAAACATTAATATTAATGCCTTGTGTCATTATGCATATATTTAAACATCATTATCCTTTTCAGACGTATGTTAATAAAAAGGCTCTCGCCAGACAGACTGCACATCTAAAAATGACTACTATATGTGACTGCACTTTAAAAGTGTCCCATAGCTGGTTAAAAAGCCCTATTGGAGTCTTATAATTGCTCCTCAGATGTTCCATTGTTATGCATTCTTTCCCTGTTTTCAAATGCTTTATGCAAGAAATTTTTAAATCTCATTTTTCAGGCAAGATAGGGTAACTTTGAATTAACAAGATCTAGGATAATATTAGCCAGTATCTTTAGTAGACATCATTAATAGATTCACATTTTAAGTTATTTCCAAACACAAGGGTAGCCGGTGATAGTGGTTGTCTTTGAGAGAGTCCCTAGAAAGAGGAAAGGCAGCCTTACGTTCTGTACTATTTCAATTTTCTAACAAATGTATTATTTTCTGTTTTATTTTTAAATGTTCACTGTCTGGGCACTGGATTTTTTCATTTTATTTTCTTATTTAAATAAAAAAAATTTAATGTTCTATTCTGAAATTACTGTTTCTTGGAACATATGCCTCCAATACAGCAAAGCTTATGCCACACCGAATGCCCACTCTAAAGGTAGAACATTGGCACCTTCACCAATGGCAAATGAGAAATCAAGTTAACCAGGCATTTCTGTGGCATTTCAACACAGAATAAGTAAGTTTATGCATTGGTAGGTGTTAACATAAACATATCAAGTGAGGGCAAACAACACATTTTTAAAGCTGCAAAAATAAAAATAAATAAAAATAGTTAACACTTTACTGAGCACTGTAAGCACTTTACAAATACTATCACACCTAATCTACTCAACAATTTTTTTTTTCTATTAGGCAAGTAATTTTTTCCTGTTTTATTATCTATTAGGTTTTAGGGGTATGTGTGTTTGTTTCAATCTGTTTTACAGATTAAGAAACTGAGGCTGAGATGACTTTAAATAACTGAACAAATTATACAACTAATAAATGGCAGGATGGAGAATTTAACTACAGATCTGTTTGGTTCAAAGTCTAACATCCTTATGTTAATTCCACTATTTGCTTGAGAAAGACAATGCAGTACAGCATTGTATATCAAGATTTCAAAGATAATGGAAACTTTAGAGTTGTCTTTCAAATTCTGTTTCCTACCACTTGAGGACATGTATCAGACATACATATAACATTTGCATTAATGACTAGGCCTATTGTTTTAATCATAATTTCCTTCAAGTTAATATAATTTGTCCTTGATTCCAGAAATAAATAAAAATATCCTTTCTATTAGATGCAAGGAAATCATCTTAAATCTTTTCTCCTACAATAAGGATTTGCTTTTCTAAAAACAAAAGTTGCTGCATTTGCAAATTCTCCAAAATGAATGGAACAATTCTTTTCTTTTTGAAGTTTTTTTGTGTAGAATCCTTTACTTGGTGGTACCATCCTCAAAATCATGATGATTAATATTCTTGCTTTAGCAGAATAATCATGAATCACTGGGCATTACTTGTGCATTGTGAGTTGCTTCCAAGTTGATCACAACTTAGATTTCTTCCTGGGGTCAATAGTTGCTGTATTCAAAGATGGAATGGACTACTCAGGAGAAAAAGAGGTTTACCTTCTGTGGTGGATTGGATCTAAACAGATCTGGACAAACCTTGTTGGGAGGTACTTAAGGAGATTCAAAGTTGGAACAGTTAATTAAATAGTTCTTAACATCCTCCCATAGTGCTTTCCAAATCATAGAGTCTATGATTTACTGGCCCTAATTGAACAGGGAAGCTGACTAGTAATCTTCTCCCTTATATCAGTAATCATTCATTACTTTTTCTGCCACTCTCAGCATATTTTAGTAGTACTCCCAATGAAAGTAGCTGAGGTTGCGTTTTCATTTGTGTATCATGTCAGTGTGTGTTACAGGATCGTGTTTGGTATTTATCCTTCTTTTCAGAGCAGTGCCAGGTGTGCATATTTACAGACAGAGTAGCTTCATCTCTTTCAATTTGTCTTTGAAAGGATACCTATCCAGAATTTGGTTTTCTGCATTAAAGACTTATTCTGTATTATTGGGCTGTCAATAGCAGCTGCTTCTTCTCTAACACAGAACAACTGTGGGGTCCTTAAGTATCAGAGGCATCAAAAAGAACATCCCCAAATCTGGTGCTAAATAAACCATTCATAGACAACCTGCTTCTGAGTCAGGGTTTCATACATAGCAGAGCAGCTCCCTCTCTGCAATATATTGAAAGTCAGTCCTCAACACAAGTGTTTGTAGAAGAAAACAAAACAGAAAAGAACAAAAAGAATATCCCTCGCCAGGGTCTCTCTTTGGGAAAATTTTAATAATCTTCTCTTTGAAAGTCAGAATGGTTGTCAGTTTACTGTTTATCTTATTAAAGTAAAATATTCTCTGCCTATAGTTTTTCCCCACTATTATATGCTATAATTTTCTGTTTGTAGTCATAGTTTTTATAAGTAAGTTAATAATATTGATCATGGAGATCTAAGGAGTGTAATTCTACTCTGCATAATGATTTAACTTCATAAAAGAGCTCTTAATTTTCAAAGATAATGTCTACATAATGACATCTCAAAGTTATAAGCAGAAGAGTGGTGTTGGGCTTTTAATATTTTCATACTCTTTTCTGTATAGTCTCTTGGTATATTATGAAGTAACTTCCCAACCATTTCATTTGCTTTTGGCTCCTTTATGGGGATGCAAAAAATAAAAAATATACTCAATCTACATAGAAATTTTCAAGATCTATGAATCTTCTTTCATACACATCTTAAGCAGTCTCAGAATTATTCTTGATCCCTTACAGATTTGTAAGTAATGTTTTATAAAAAAGCCTGTCACCTGACTGGATAAAAATCTCCAATTCCCACCTGTAGCTGTCTGTTCCAAATGTACCTGCAAAGTAGACTGCATCATTTGTTGAGAGTCTCCTAAGTGAAGGAAACAGTAGGACACCTAGTCAGAATGCAATGGAAATATTTACTGTAATAGTTTGCAACTTGCCATTAAGATGAGAAAACAAGTAGGTCAAAATGTTGGCTGTTCTTATACGACCAAGCATTCATTTAACAGTCACTTACTGAGCACTTACTTAGTGGTAAACACTGTGTAGGGAGAAAGAATTATGAAGGTGAAGAAGACTCAATATTTGCCTCCAAGGAGGTCGTGGTCAACTGGGAAAGCTGTCAGGTAAAGTGACTTGTAGATGGGTGCGGTGGCTGGTGCCTGCAGTCCCAGCTACTCAGGAGGAGGAGGAAGAAGTGGGAGGATCACTTGAGTCCAATATCTAAAAAAAAAAAAAAAAAAAAAAAAAGTTAGAGCTACATAAGAGGGAACAAACAGGTAGGATTGCTGCCTTCTGCCCTGGGGAAGAGTCAATGAAGCTAGAGAAGTTGAATCTTTCAAATGTTAATAGGCATTTCCAGGCAAATAAACTAGGAGAGGACACTTCAAGTAAAGGAATTTTAAGAAAACATGGTGCATTTTGGAAACTGCAGATCATTTGGTGACTACAACTCAGGATTAAGTGAGGGCATGCTGGGAATTGAGGCTGAAAGGGAGAGAAGAGTTGGGGAAGAGTCATAGAAGAGTTTTAAGCTAGGGAGCAGCATGGTTACCTTCATAGTTTAGAAAGACTCCTTTTGGCTTTTGTTATTGTTGTTGTTTTGAGACAGAGTCTCACTCTTTTGCCCTGGGTAGAGTGCAGTGGCATCAGCCTAGCTCACTGCAACCTCCAACTCCTGGGCTCAAGCGATCCTCCTTCCTCAGCCTCCTGGATAGCCGGGACCACGTGCCACTACACCCGGCTAATTTTTTTTTTAGTAGAGACGGGATCTCTCGCTCTTTGCTCAGGCTGGTCTCGATCTCCTGAGCTCAAATGATCCTCCCACCTTGACCTCCCAGAGTTCTAAGGATTACAGACATGAGCCACCACGCCTGGCCCTCCTTTTGGTTTTTGAAAGGTATATAAAATAAAGCAAAAGGCAGTGAACCTGAAAGCAGGAAGACCAGTTGCGAAGCAAGTAATCCAGGTGATAAAGAATGAGGGGCCACGTTGTGGCCGAGGCAATGAAAAAGAGGACAACAGTGAGAGAGAATTAGGTGGCAGAATCGATGGGTTCAAAGTGCCAGAGATTTGAATGAGTAAAATGTAAGCTTTACCCTCGATGAATTAATGATCAGGTAAGGAAAACATGTAAAAGTGCCAACCTTACTGTGCCATATTGTATTCAAAGTGCTACATTTTCACAATAGAGTTTTCATCCTATGAGTCCTAGACTCTTGTGGGAAATACAGGAAATTTTTTTCTGGGAGGATTTTCAACAACTGGGAGAGTTTCAATCCCGATTATTCTTGTTGTGGATGATTAGAAAAGAAAAGAACATAAGATTAGAAAAATACGAAGATGTGGTTGATAAAGCAGATGGCAGAAAAAGAGAAGACATTTTTGCAATGAAACTTGAAAAGAGATGAGGGAAGGGAAACCCAGGTCCCAAAACTGTAGTCTGGTAGCTCCTCCTGTGAGGAGGAAGAAAGCCAGAGATGTGTGGAGCAAGCTGACAACATCTGCCTTGGCACGGAGTGGTGCTGGGCAACAGCACTAAGCTCCACAGTTTCATTCTGGGTATTGGGGAGTGTATTTGAGAAGTGCCTGCCAAGAATAGCAAGTTTCCCCAAATATTCTTCCGTCTCATGCATCCAGCTTATTCTGCATTTCGGCAATCTTTGCAGAACTGAGGTGACAGAGTTATACGAGTCTAAGTTATAAAGTGTAAGCCTGCAGAACCAGGCACAGAAAGGGAAAATACATGCACATGCTTATGTATATCATTTGCAGCAAAGCAAAATTAATTTGCCAACAACATATGAAACTGTAGGGAAGAGGGATTCTGTCTAGCAAATAAGGGAGAGTATTACTGGGAATTAATAGTAGTAATAATAGTAATTAGTAATAATTATTAATTTAAATTATTTAAAGGAGTTTTTGTATTTTCTCTCTTAAGTGTGTTTTTTCTTTTAGTAAATATAAAAATCTAAGAGATTTCATAAGTTCAGTTCTGACCTACTTTCCCTAAAATTTTCTTTTTTTTCAGGTCTTTAATTTGAAAATTACAGATTCTATAGAACTCTATTCTAAGAGTTTCATATGTACAAATTTCTGTGGAAATCCAGAAGAGTAAGGAATTCATTCTGCCCAGAAAGGAACATAGGAGAGGGATGTAAGGAGAAGTAATATTTCAATTGGCCTTTTTGAATGAGAAGGATTTCACCAAGGAGGCAGTAGCAGAAAGGAATTCTAGGCAGAGGTAATGGCCTTATGGAAGCACGAATATGCATAGCATGTTCAGGAATGGCACTTAACACTTCAAAGTGGCTAAAGCATAGGTTAGCTGGAGAGTAAGAGCAAGGGGTAAGAACCGATGCTGGGAATATTTGTCAGGGTATTCCATGAAAGGCTCCAGGGAGCTCAGCTGGACAACCCGACTAAATTTTTGCCAGAGGTTAGATTTAAAACATTAGGAATGAATGAGGCCTGCTAAAATTGTTCTTATTCTTCTCAAAGATCGTAGTAATTGTTGAATTTTTGAGAGTTAGTGGAACAACCCTGAAGGGTTCCATTATTCCCGTGAAAAGTAGTAGTTCTTGTGGTAAGGAAATGTTTTAGGAATTGTTGATAATAGATATGTCGACAACTTCCAATTGCATAATGCCCCTAGAAAGATCCAAATCTTTTTCATGTGTTTTCTTTCATGCTCCAGAAATAGTATTGGCAAATGTTCACAGAAGACAGAAATTTGCCAGAACGTACTCTTTAAAACCCTAGCTCACCTCTTTATGGAAGCAATCTTAGACAAATCTCTTGCATGTCATTCAAATTATATTACTTGACTTTGGTGTCTATCTGCATCATGTTATGAATTACATGCATGTTTAGGAAAAAAAGAAAAGCTTGTGTCCCTTTCTATAACTTGCTCAAGTACTGTAATTTGACCTGAGTCATAATTTTGATATTCACCTTGCTTTTAGTCAAAACTTTTACTTCCAGATCTTTATTATCACTTCCACAAGGGATTAAGAAACATCACAACATATGAATTGAAATACTCTGTTGTTTTACCAAACATAAATTCATGAATGACATTGAAGATAAAAAGTAGTGCTATTTATAGGCCTTAAGCTCATCCTCCTCCCACTTAAAATCAAATCCGCACATCATTGCAGGTAGGACTTTAACACAGTTAAACAATATAATGACAGGATCTTAAAACCATGGAAAATGCCATTATTGTTTTAATCAAATCGGATATAAAAACTTAAGCCTGCTCAGAGTTGGATGACAGATTTCACTAATGGAATATAGGGCCTTTGCTAACTGATTATTTAGAGTTACCCCAAAATTGGTGTTGATTATGTTTCAAATTCCAAAGCTTGCTCATGTACCTAAATACTAATGCTTTCCCTCTTCCCTGACTACTAACTTCCCAAAGGAGAGAAAGTTAGTAATGGTCAAATTTTTCCACAGCTTATTGGGAGGGCTTAGTAATGGAAAATAAATGAGGGGCTTTGGATTACCTCAGTTGGCCAGCCTAGAGCCCACAGTAAAAATCTAGAAACAACACTTCATGTTACCAAGGAGGAGGATGGAGTTAGTTTGATTGTGTAACTCCAGGACACACTGAGTTATGTGTCTTTCAGTTATAGTTATTACTGCCAATAGCATCTTGTTATGTGGTTCCGGAGTAGATTCTATATAGGGTACCTGAAGGTCCTTCCCCTACCCTGCCAACCAAACAGCCAGTGCTATTTTTATATAGAGCCAGGCAGCCTGTAATTTCCATGACTGTTATTTAGAATGAGTTGGCAAGTTCAAACCAGATTTTATGAACATCCCTGGCATTGTCAGTAAAGACCGGAAATTGAGCAAAGTTACTTTTTCTCCAATGCATGAAGGGGTTTTTTTTTAAGCATCTGTACAATATTTTTATAAGATTATTAAAGGATATATTAGATTCCTTTTTTAGGCTAAGTATCAACCAAGGATCATTTTTATTAAACAATTCTTCACCTGTAATTAGATTTCAAGATGTGAAACTGTTTCTGTTGTCTTCAAAGAGCTCATTTTGGATGTATTTTGAGCTTCTTTTTGTATGCTTTAATAAAGCATGCCTATTCATCCAGGCACCTATTCTATTGACCAAAGTCGAGGTGGAGATGTTTTCGTTCTGATTATTTATTTTCGCTTTGGAGCACCAAGGCTATGCAAGACCATTGAACCTACCACTGACACCTCCCTCTGCTCACCTCCTCACACATCACAGACTCCCCAAGCTGTAAGGAGTTTCACAGATGAAGAAATTAATATTCAGGGGAATTAGCTGATTTTTTCCCTTCCCAAGTTTGCATAGCTGGTTAATAAAAGAACTAGAACTAAAACCCAGGTCTCTTGCATTCTATTACATTATATCTTATGTGCTAGAGGGAAATTAAATGTATCTCCTTCCTTTATTTTTCTCCTTCTGTATTTGGAGACTTAATTCCCCTTGGTGAATTGCTGAAAGCAAGTGAAAAATACAGTTCATTTTCTAAATTAAGAGTGGGAGATCTCAGTCTGTGAGTTGTTTTTCAGATCTGCCCTGTTGACACAGAAATGTATTTTTATTACATTTGAAAGAGAAAACACAATAATAGTAAATCCTCTAATTCAGGCTCCTCCACACACACTTTTTTGGTTTTAAAACGATGGAAGTAAGTGGGTCACCAATCAGGATAATTGTCCAGGTATTTAAAATATATTTTAGATGATAAATATGAGAACACATATGTCCTTTTGAGAGCTTGATATCCTATAACTTAGAAGAATTTCAATATAAATTTCTTTTTCTTTCCTCTTGTGTTAAATATCAGCTTTCCAAAGGGCCAAAAAGCATATTCCATCAAAATGTTTGGTTCTATTCTTTTATGCAAAAAATATCTTAACTGTACATGGTCTTATTAAGCATATGGAAATATTATGTCAGACAAGCATTTTCCTGAAAATAAAATGATTTCTAAATATAAATATGTACTCCTAATGATCGTCAAACTCTTTCCAAACGTGCATTTCAATTTGTAGCCATATGTGTATTATTTTTAGAGAGCTTTTAACTCTGAATCATTTTTTGCCTTAACTTACCATTGAATAAGAAATTTCTAATGGCTGAAATGACATCAATAGTTCCTTTTTTCAAAGATTCAAAGAAAAGATAGTGTGAGTAAAAGGTGAAGGTTTTTTTTAAAAAAAATTGCTATTTTGCATCATCATATTTGTTTTGGTAAATCATCACTTTATTTAAAAATTGCTTCAAATAAAAAGGAATCCAAACGCAGAATGATTCCATTAGAAGTCAGGATAGTAGCTCCCTTGGTGGGGGTAGTGACTAAAAGCGGTCCCAAGGGTACTTTTGGGTGCCAAAGATACTCTACTTCTTCAGGTACATTTTACTTGAACACCTGAACACATGTTGTGTTCAGAGCTAAGTGACACAGTTATGTGAACATTTCTGTATGTATATTATATTTTAATTCAAAGTGAAAAATAATTAAGATGCCAAAATAGAGTTTACAAAACTTGCCCTATACAACTTACAAACATAGGACTAGTAGTGTCATGTGCTATTTATTACTGGATTCCAAATGTAAAAGAATAGACTGAAAAATCTGACGATTGCTCAAATTTTTTTTTAGAGTTTTAAAAAGTTTTTCCTATACTCTACCAGGAATTTAGATGTTAAATTACTAAATCTTTCACCAATTCAAGGAAACAATATATAAACTTTAATTATATTTGTCATTAGGGCAAAAATAGGACCTTACCCTATCTTTTGAGTTTCTGAAATGTGGAATCTTTTTTGTCCTAAAGTATATTCTAAACATAATTATATAGACTGTCTTTTAATAAAATGAAGTATAATTCACTTCTAAGTAAAGCATTCTTCGTATTTATTTGTGTGGTTGATAATAGATGACTCGTTATCTTTTCCTATGACTTGGAAACAAGAGAAAATATTTACTTTGCAAATCATCCTTGACAGGTTGCCTCTGCCAGAGCAGACATTCATGGGCTACTGGACAATTGGTCAGGGAAGAAGTGGAATGCAAAAACTCTTGTGTCCAGCAGAGACTCATCATGTAGACATAAAGGTTGATATCTTTATTCTTTCCTCTTAAGCTACTGAATCTTATAAATTTTTCTGTATCTTCTTCCCTGGAGAAAATCCATACAATCTCAGAAGTGATTTGTTCTGATGTTATCTTAGCTCCTGCTCTAACTTTCAAATCAGCCTGGCCTCTGAATAGAAAATGCCTAATGGCCAGGTAGAGTTTTTAAGAGATACCTGTAAGGTGAGTCAGGTATGATATATTTTCCTAGAACAGTTAGTCTGTGATGTGTGTCTTTACTTTGTGTTTGCTAACAGGATTAAGACTTTGTGCTTTTTGAATTTTGGGCCTCTTTTTAGCCACACGTTGTTGATAGGTGCTGTCATTGGGTGAAAAGGTAAAGGAAAGGAGTATCAGTCACTAGTTGCAATAGAAATCACTCTAGGTATTTCGAGCAGAGAGGGATTTACTGTGGGACATTAGGTATTTATAAAATCATTAGAAAGGGCAGGAGGAACAAAACTTGGGGGTAACACTGGACTTGTAGTTTCAAGATCAGTGTTTCTGCTTCTGCTGCCATCCCTGCTGCTGGGGACTGCAGAGTAAAGCAGGGTCAGCAAACTTTTTCTCTAATGGGCCAAATAGTAAACACTGGATGCTTTTTGATCATATAGATTCTTTCACAACTACTCAACTTTGCCATCATGGCGCAAAAGCAGCCTTGGTAATACATAAACAAATGGATGTGGCTGTGTTTCTCTAAAATTTTATTTACAAAAATAGGCAGGGGATAAGACATGGCTTGCAGGCCGTAGTTTGTCCACTCCTGCAATAGAGCATAGAATCTGATTGCTCATATTTATCAGCACTTCCTTGTCTGCTATCACTGCAGGAAGATGGCTACTACCTCTCTTCTTCTGCCTTCCAAATCTCATGCAAGTGCATTTAATTGGCCGAAGTTAAATCACTTCCAGAGCTCTTTCTTAAGGGAGTATGAGAAATGCAGTTTTTAGTCTTCTAGCCCCCTGAGATACAGACTAGATAGAAAGGGGGGGCATGTGTACCAACATCTAGCTGAAACATTTTGATTAATTAGAGACTGTAGGGCATGCAGATCATTGAAATTTTGGTTACAATATAGCATTCTTTCAGGACGTCATATCTAAGTATCCAGAACTAGTATCCATAACATTATTAAATTAGCTCCTCTGCTTATGTTTATATTGAATAATTATTGCTGTGTATGAAATACTCCACCTTTTTTAAGTAACACTATTGGTTATGGGTAAGTTTGGGGTTTTTATTTTTTTAATTTCAAATGTCATTTTTTTTTTACATTTAATTTAAAAGACTCAGGTTCAGCCATTACCTTTCTACATAGCAATATAAGAATACTTCTTCACAATAGAAATATATCAGGCTCTGGCTCCTTCATTTACAAATTATTCTCCTGGTTTGGACAGCTCCGGGTCCATATACTTGGAGTTCCAAACTGGCTCTTGGCTTAGGAAGGAATGAAGTAATGAGAAATCCTATGGGATTTTACATCTGGTAAATTTTGTAAGTAAAAAGAAAAAGTGAGAAATTAAATAAGATAGCACATGTGAAAGCATTTATAAATGCAAGTATAAGGTATTATTATTGTCGTAAGTAGTATGCCAGTCAAAAAACTGAAGCTATTGAATACTTGAATTTAAATTCTATATTTTAGAAGGACATTAGCTTTTCTACATTTTGGTGACTACCCAAATATCTTAACCGAGATAACTACTTTATTATAGGGCCCAGTACTTATAAACATACAGGAATATCCAATAGAAAGACATGAAGAAAGATCCCTAAACTTCACTGAAGAATGTGCCTCCTGGAGGTTACCATTGGATGAGATTAATTTAATCTGTGACATTGCTACATCACATGGTATGTCAGCTTATTCTTTTGATCTTTCCTTCCTGCATAGTTTTGTTTTTTTGAAAAGGAGATTAAAATAATCTGTAGACATCAAAAAGTCTATGATAGACTCAGTGACTTTCTTGGATTGTATAGCAATTATATGTAATTTAAAAATAATTTCCTCTAACAACCTCACACAATGCTATTATGGAATCCGCATAAGCACCGCTGAGTTTGTATGCATATGTCTGTTTCTCATTACAATTGTAGCATAAAGTTAAACACACCCAGGCATGTGCTAAAAATAGAAGGGAAAAGAAAAAAGAGAAACATTGGATTTTTTTTGGCTGAGATTCCATTTTGGTGATTACATGAACCATAAAAGTAGGGCTGGATTGATTTGCAGTCATTAAATTTTTCATTGTAAAGAATGGCAAATAAGGGATGTGAATTTTTGGCATCCACATTTCTGGACTGTTGCCATTACCTACTGATTCATGCAGTGGGCCTTAGGTACCTTTTGGCAAAAGTTCCTCTATTGATGTAGGTACTAAGGTGATACAAACAGAAATGGTGGCTGGGGGAGCGGAGACAGCCTCTAACTTGACTAAAAAGGGAATTGTTAAGGCAAGTATCAGTATCTTGTTTGTGCCTATAAATTCTATGGAAATTATTCTGCAAATGAGCTATTTTAAATAAAAATGTGTGCTTTTAAGAATGTACAGGGTTTGGTTTTTTTTGGAAAAGATTGGTAAAAGACACATATAGATTATGTATCTATATGTTTAAGTCAAAGACTGAACTATACTACTTAATACCTATAATAAGAGAGAACAATTAATAAGTTATTAAGTACATTTCTGCTAACAATTTTACTATATTCCTGGTCCCCTATAGTATGCAAGAAGGTGCTCAATAAATGTTGACTAGAGCTTATTTGTGTTGATAATAGAAGCATTTGGAAAGATACATAAATTATAAATTCTGTGACTCTATCTGATATTTGGAACTGTAACACACAGAGTTTGCATTGTTTTCTAAATAATCTGTGTCTTCTTCAACCCTTCAGTTGACTTGTGTTTCTTATCAATGTTAGCTTATTTATTTAAATTTACTATATCAGTATATATGTATAATATACATATATATAATATTGTGTGTATATATGATATTGTAGACATGGCACACACTCACACATACACACACATACACAAATGTTTCAGATTTTCCAGGATAGTCCCAAATTTAAATGTTGTATCTCATTGTCATATCTTGTGTCTTAATTTGGGGGTCAGAAAAAATGACCACTGTAAAACAGACACCTGGGTGATGGATGATGCTGATAGAATTTATTATACAAAAGCAGCTTAATCCCTTGCCTCAAAGATACTCACATAACACATTATGAGAAACTTAGTCCAGAGCCTAGCAACTCAAAGGGAGGACCTGAAACCAGCAGCATTGGCATCTCTTAGGGGTTTATTGAAAAGACAGAATCTGAAACCTCACCCTAGGCCCCCTAAATCAGAATCTGCATTTTTATTAGGTCACCAGGTGACTCATAGACGCTTAAAATTTGAAGAAGCAATGATATGGAATTCAGAAAATGGACTTAAGTGGGTACCCAGATTGAAAAGAGATTTTTGTAATAAGAAATATTCAAATGTGAACAAGAATTTGAAAAATAAGATCCATAGAGCTAAGATTGTAAGAAATGGGATTACTTAACTGTCTGGAAAATTCCAGATTACCAAACAGATGATGTTGACCAACTGTTGTCCACCTGAACCGAGAGAACAGATCTTCACTGGAGCACGAAGCACTCTGCTGTCATACAAGGAACAGTTTCCTGACATTGAGGATTGTTAAATATTTAATGGTGTTAGCTCAAGATATCACGGCATTCTTTTGGGAACAAATAGATAATTAATTTTCTTAAATAGATGTGGCCCTATCTACATTTAGGGTAAGAAGTAAGTTGCTTCTCATGGCCAACCCATCTACAAGTTATCTGCTGAGTTGCAGCTATGTGCTCAACCTCATGATTTATTCTCACAAGGCCTCTTGACCCTACTTTTCTCAGAAAATTGGTTGCAAACCACAAAATGAACACCTTTTTGTCATTTCAGAAAATGAGGAAAATACTCTCTATGTAGTTGCATGCAATCCTGTTTCCTTATACTTTATGAATATGACTGGGAAAAGTGGCTACTTTGTGGACTTCTTTGACATCTTCCCAAGAACAGCCAGTGGAGTTTGGCACCCATTTGTGACAGTGGCACCTCTGGGAAGTCCCCTCAAGGGTCAAGTGATTCTCCATGAGCAGCAGGTAATGCACACCAGGCTATTTACACACTACAATTATGTGAAAAGCATCTTATGTGAAGGAAGAGGCAAGAGTGATTAGCAACCTATGACTGAAAGTATGCGCTTTCATAAAGGTAAAAGAGAGGGCTGGAGGGACGGGTCAGGAGTTCTGTTTTGTCAGTACCACAAAGGCTAACATCTCCCTCCCTGCAGAGATGTCAACATGACCTGTAAGTCTGGAAACAGGTAAGTCAGAGGTCTTCAACCTCAACACTATTGACATTCGGGGCCAAATGATTCTTCATTGTGAAGCTTGCACTCTCTTTGGGAAGATAGACAATAAACAAGTAAGCCAACAAATAAAGACACCAATTTCAGGTAGTGATAAGTGCTATATATAGAAACAGGGTAATGTCTTGAGGGAGTGATGGGGATGGGTAGGAGGAGGTGGGAAGGTGAATAGTATTAAAATGAGTACTGAGATATCTTATTGTAGGAGATGACATTTTATCTGAGACCTGAATGATATTTTTTATGTAGAGATAGCCACACAGATACACTGAATGAAATACACGGAGATCCATTAGATCTAATGGTGCTCAATTCCACCCATCACTAAGATTGCACTAATGGAAAGTCCGGATGCCCAGAGTCAGGCTAAAAATAATTCCAAACAGAAGATGCACTTCAAAAGACAGGTTGCGTTTCAATTCTAAAGCTCTGAATTAATTTGTACTATACCAACAGAAATGAGTCTAATGTATTTACCTGGTACTTACCAAGTACTATACTATGCATATTATTCATTCAACAAATATATATCATGTATCTACTATTTGGGAATACCACATTGAACAAAAACCCGAAATCCTTGTCTTCAAAAGAGTACATTCTGGTGCAGGAAGGTAGACAATAACCAAAATAAATAATTAAGGTATAACTTAGGGTAGAAGATGAGAAGCAATAGAGAGTAAGATTGCAATTTAAAATAAAATAGGCAGGGATTGCCTAACTGGTTGAGGGTGATAGTTAAACAAAGACTTGATGGAAGTGAGGAGGAGAACAGATATCTGGAAAAAAATAGTTCTAGGCAAAGGGAATAGTACATTTAAAGGCCTAGAGGCTGGAACATGCCTCTTCAATGTTAAAGAATTGTGGTGGGGAATACTGAATGAGGGGAGTAGTAAGAGGTAAAGAGGATACTCAGTGGGTTGGGTGGGGATGAGGTGGAGGGGGCAGTGGGAAACAGATGGTATAGAGTCTTGCAGGCCATTGAAGTTTGTGAACCTTAACTATGAATGAAAGGAGAAGGCATTAGAGGGTTTTGAGCAGAGGACTAGCATGATCTGACTTATATTTTTAAAGAATTTCTCTAGCTGCTCTGTAGTGAATAGTCTATAACTACTAAGGCAGAATGAGGGAGGCTAGTTAAGAGATTTTTTGCAATGACCCAGGAAGAGATAATGGTGGTTTGGAGGAGGGTGGAGCTCATAAGTAACGACAGATTCTGGATATATTTTGAAGGTAGAACCAACAAGATTTCCTAACAGGTCAAATATATGGGTTGATAGAGAGTAGAGTTAAGGGTAACTTTAAGATTTTGGGCCTGAGCAACTTTGATGGAGTTGCCATCAACTGAGATGGGGAAGGATTCAATTTGGGAGGGAGTCTCAGATGCTGTTTGATTAAATTTGAGATGTCTATTAAACATCCAAGTAAATGTTAAGAGTGGAGTTCAATGGAGAGGTCAGAACAAGAGATACAAATTTGGGAGTCATTGGCATATAAATGTTACTTAAAGCCAAGAGACTGAAAGAAGTCACCAAGGGAGTGAAAGTGAAGTAAAGACCAAGCACTATGCATTGATTGGGGCAATATAATATTAAGAAATTATGAAAATGAGGAGGAATCAATGACAAGGATTGAGAATGAGTGGCCAGTGGAATAAGATGGATAAATTGAGGAGTGTGGTATTCTGGAAGGCAAGAGATGAATGTCTCAAGGAAAAGGATCCACTGTTAAATGCTGACAGTGTGTCAACTTTACATACAGTTCATATTTACATAATTACATACATTATCTCATATTATTCTTCTAACTGCCCAGTGAGATAGCTGATATCCGTATTTACATATGAGGAAACTGATGCTCAGAGAGTTCAAGTAGCTTGTCCAGCAGATACACAGCAGAACTGAGATTTAAACCAAATTGGATTGACCCTACCAGACAGAATTAAACTTCACCTACTATCTCACTCACTACAGATCTTGGGGAAAAGATTAATTTGAAAAGTTAAAAAGTATTTATAATAGGGAATATTTTTTAAATACTAGCAGAAATATTCTTACAAGAATTTGAAGGGAAAACTGTTCCCAAGAAACAGTTTAGACTTTACTTTTAGACTGTAATCTAATCAAGAATGAAATATTGCATATATGTCAGTAATTCTCTGAGGAAATGTCAACTTTTACTTTAGTCATTACCTATATAATTTTCATGAATACTGAGTCAATAAGGGTTTTTCAGGTTTTGTTTTTACATTTTTTAACATTTACTTTCTCCTAGAAGCAAAATTTATAAACATGTAGATATTGCTTATAAAAATTTGTGTCTGGAAAATTGGAATGAAGGTTTTACTTTATAGATTTTCAACAAAATATCAATGCCATTGAGTTAAATTCTATAGCCAGAACAATCTGTCATAAAAAGCACATGATATTTTGGTGATTTATAATTCAGTAACTGAATCAAATTTGAATGAGAATCTAAATTTGGAGTATTTATTCAGTGTTGCCAAATTTTCAGCTGTCAAATTAACTGTCAAATTTACATATACAAATTCTTTAAAAGTACCAGATTTTTAGATTCTCAGCAAGTGTTTTATTTTCTCAATAGATCCAATTATTTGGCAACATTGCTTATTAACACTGTGTTCGATTACAATGACTTTCATCAACAAAAATATGTTTTTCATTATAAAACTGTGCTTGACTTCAATGGCCAGCACCTAATCTCCTGGCATTTTTTTTTTTTTTTTTTTTTTTTTTGAGACAGAGTCTTACTCTGTTGCCCGGGCTGTAGAGTGCCGTGGCATCAGCCTAGCTCACAGCAACCTCAAAGTCCTGGGCTCAAGCGATCCTTCTGCCTCAGCCTCCCGAGTAGCTG
>CAUYRT010079679.1:0-29816 GCA_963574885.1 Lepilemur ruficaudatus | reverse complement strand
TAGCCGGGCATGGTGGCGCATGCCTGTAGTCCCAGCTACTTGGGAGGCTGAGGCAGAAGGATCACTTGAGCCCAGGAGTTTGAGGTTGCTGTGAGCTAGGCTAACGCCACGGCACTCTAGCCCGGGCAAGAGAGTGAGACTCTGTCTCAAAAAAAAAAAAAAAAAAAAAAGACAGTTTCTGATTATATTGTAAAAGTAAATGAACAAGCAAGAAATTGGCCGCTTTAACTTACTTATCCTCATAGTTTTTAGTTCAGTTATACTTTTTAGTTTGGTGTCAGGGTAATATATTTTGCTTGTGCAACATAATTGTAGGTGCAAATGACTATTTAAATGGTTTGAAGGTAAATATTTCAAATATAGACATACTGGAAGAAAAATGAAAACCCATTGAAATTTCAAAAATTGTTCAGTATGATTGGACTCAGAGGATTGTGATGTGGAGACTTCTCTCCATGGGATATTAATTTACTTAACTCCTCTATCCTTCTCCTATCTGTGTAGTTCTTTCTCATCTTTTATAATCCACAGCAAGTCTCATTCCTTCATGGATTCTCCAGTGATCGTAGATCTTCTCTCAATACCAATGGCTCCTGCTTTCTCTCATTTTTAGCCTCCATATTGTATATCTATCATAATCAAAAAGATTTTAAGCTTTTTGAAGGAACAGGGAAATGGCACTGACATTTTCAGTGAGTGTCTCTGTGTATAAGGAAACTTTTGCAAATTATTTCATTTAGTTGCATCATTTCAACAATTATGTGAGGTGGGTTAAAAATGAATGGAAACTTGTGAGCATCTCTAAGAAAGAGATCTGCTATAAGTACATTATAAGATGCAGTAAATCCATTACTCTCTAGGGAGGCAATATGGCATAGAGGTTTAAAGTAAGAACTTTGGAGCCAGAAGAAGTTGAGTCTTGCTTTTACTAGTTATGAGTTATGTTACTTTGGGAGGCATTTAAACTCTATGAACCATTTCTCCATCTATCAAAAGAGGATAATGCTAGTATTTACCTCGTAGGATCACTGCAGGAATTAAAAGATATATGATTGCAGAATTCTCATTCAGGTATCCAATAAATGTTAATGACTATTTTTATCATTAATATACTTTTTCTCAGACCCAAAACCATTTTTTTGGAAGCAAATATGATGACAAATAATGTCACATGTCTTATACCACCTAGGGACAGGCTGAGATTAGAATAGATGGTTAAGACTTCTTTAATTAACAGGTGTTGGTAATATTATATGTCCCTTGACTTAAATAGGTCTTTTGTGAAATTCCTAACTTAGTCCATTATCTGTGATATGGATCAGGATAATCAATGTCCCCAGCATATCTGAGTAGGGCTTTATCTATCACTTTTTAGTGGCTTGTTATTCATAGGCACTCTTGTCACTTTAAGCGGTTAGGGATCTAGATATCAGCAAGAGGGAGGACTCTGAAGCTGACCCTGACCCAGACCACAGTGTGTGTTCATGTGCATTTCTTCTTGTTATTTCTAATTTTTTTTTGCTGATACATAGTATTTTACATATTTATGGGGGATAGGTGATATTTTATTATATGCATAGAATGTGTAATGATCAAGTCAGGTATTTGGGGTATCCATCACCTTGAGTATTTATCAATTTATCATTTCTACATGTTGAGAAGATTTCAAGTTCTCTCTTCTAGCTACTTTGAAATATACAATGCATCATTGCTGACTAGAGTCACCGTACTCTGCTATGGAACATTAGAACTTACAATTTATATCTAACTGCATTTGTACCCATTGACCAGCCTCTCTTCACCTCCCCACCAATCTTCCCAGCCTCGAGTCACTATCATTTTATCTTGTGCCTCCACAAGATCAACCTTTCTAGCATCCGCATATGAGTGAGAATGAGAAATTTGTTTTTCTGTGTCTGGCTTATTTCACTTAACACAATGACCTCTGGTTCCATCCATGTTGTTGCAAATGACATGATTTCATTTTTCATGGTTCAGTAACATTCCATTGTGTATATATACCGCATTTTTAAAACATTCATCTGTCGATGGATATTTAGGTTGGTTCCATATCTTTTCTATTGTGAATACTGCTGCAATAAATCATGAGAGAGCAGGTATCCTGTTGATATATTAGTTTATTTTACTTTGGATAAATACCCAGTAGCAGGATTGCTGGATTGTATGATAGTTTTATTTTTAGTTTTCTGAAAAATTGCCATACTGTTTTCCTCTACTATAATAATTTACATTCCCACCAACAATATGTAAGAGTTCCCTTTTCTCCACATCCTTGCCAGCATCTGCTATTTTTTGTCTTTTTTTGTTCTTGTTGTTCGTTTGTTTGTTTTTTATTTGGGATTGGGTCTCATTAATGTTGCCCAGGCTGGACTCAAACTGATGGGCTGAAGTGATCCTCCTGCCTCAGCTTTGTCCTTTTAGTGATAGCACATTTAACTGGGGTAAAATGATCTCATTGTGGTTTTGATTTACATTTCCCAGATGATTAGTGATGTAGAGCATTTTTTCATATATTTGTTGGCCACTAGTATGTTTTTCTTTGAGTAATGTCTATTCATTTTTCTTGCCCACATTTAGATGGGATTCTTTTTTTTTTTTTACTCTCTAATTGAGTTACTTGTATATTTTGGATATTATCCCTTGTCGAATGAGTGGTGTGAAAATATTTTTTCCCATTTGACAGGTTGTTTCTTGACTGCTGTTTCCTTTGTTGTGCAGAAGTGTTTTAGTTTAATATAGTTTAATTTGTCTATTTTTATTTTGCTGAGGACTGAGACACTATACAGGCCAGTCTTCAGGCCCCAGTGGTGGCAGCAGTGGACTTACTGTGCCAGCCATTGGACTCCAGGGTGGTATATATAGACACACACCAGTGTTAGTGGGTCCAGCTAAGCTGTTTCTCGGACCTCCAGATAGTTTGCTCAAGCGCCGCCAGTGGTAGTGGTAGGCTGGGTGAGTAGTTGAGTTTTCAAGCCAAGTGAAAATTAAACAAACAAAAATGTATGTCAGATGTCAAATGCTAGTAAGAAGGATAGAGGAGGGTAATTAGGTAGACAGTACAGGGACTGTTTTAGGTAAGGTGGTATCTAAAGGTACTATCTGCAGAAAGACCTTGCTAAGGTGAATGAGTATGAGCCCTGTAGTAATTAAGCAGAGAAAACAGTAGAGCAAAGACACTGAGGCAGAAGCATGCAAAGGATCTAGTAAGACTGGAAAGAGTTGGGGTGGAGGTCATAGATATAACTTGGGTCATACCATATAGGACCTTCTATTTCAAGAGAAGAGCTGAGTTCTATTTCAAATGTAATGGGAGTTGCTAGAGAGTTTTGAAGGGGAAAAAATAACATAATCTGACTCACATTTTTAAAAAGAACTACCTTTGCTACTGTAAGAGAATAGATTATATGAGGGCACAGATAAAATCACAGAGGTCAGGCTGAGACTCTGCTAGAGTCCAAGAAGAGTTGGTGGTTAGACAGAGTGAGAGTTTTGCACATAGATGATCTCCAACTCTGGATATAGTTTGACAGTTAAAACCCACCATTTTCAAGGCCAGGGAAAAGCATGGTTGTTGAGGTATCGTTTTATCTAGGCATTAAGAACTCTCCTAATACTATGTTTGCCTTGTTTTCATTACCTAGATTGATAGATTGTCTAAAGGTGTGTGGCCAAAGTGTTGTAGTTGCTTCTTTCAAGTAATGTCCCTTGGAACAACAGAAGCATGAGCTACTTTATGAATAAAGTTCATGGTCAAATAAATGTTTAAAATGTGGACTATCCCTTTTTGTGATTGTTAAATCTCTGAGATCCCATAATATAAAACAACCTTTTTGTTACTTCAGTATACCTTGACATGTTTTAACCCATGCACTCATTTTAGTTTAGAATATTGGGAAATGATACTCTATAGCCTCAAATAGTATGCCTTTAGCTGGCAAAATCTGCAACATCTGACTCCTCCAGAATCTGCAAGAACAGCAAGTAGTTCATCAAAAATTTAGAGATTCATGCCTCTTAGTTTTAGATACATTATCTTCAAACGGAGGTACAGTTTTATATCCCTTAAAACTTTTTATGACATTAGAACCATTTTTCTTGCTGATAAGTGACCATAATTATATTAATTTGAACCATATGATATTGCTATTTTTAGAGACTGAAAATGCTCTAATATCTGCCCATTTATATGTTTCAAGCTAGCACTTTTAAAGACTCCTGTCAACTCTGAGATACAACATTTGGAAATATTTTTTTTCAGACACTGTGTTTAGTGCTTTTTATATACATCACCTAATTTAATACTCAAAATGGACAAGAAAAATTGTGAGAGACTTTGATATGAGCAAAATAAAATGATTGCTTGTCCAGCCAAGCTCATTCATTGAGCTTGTCTCTACTTTTCATTTTTTTTGTTTGACAATTCTGTAAGTCTTACAAAACACATAGTAGTGAAAATTTTTCTTGCTCATAGATATTCAAAATCACTGTATCTAGGAGAATGCAATTGGTAATTGGACAGACTTATTTGCATGTATTTGTAAATTCATATATCTGCTTTTTAAATTCTTTTTTGACTTGATATAACATCTAACTAGTTCCTTCATAAATAAGGAGTTAAATAAACTATTTGACATATATTAAGTTTATATATCTAAGAGTCATGATCATGACCTTTTTAAAAACTTATCCTTTAACCACCCATTGAGATAGATTTCATCACCCCCATTTTATAAATGAGAACACTAAGACTCAGAAAATTGTTTAATTTGCTCAAAATAAGTAAGTAGTAGATCCAGGATTTTAACCTCTCCCTGAAAAATGTCACCAATTGTACCATTAACCACTATGATAAAAAGATCAATATTTCATTTCATTGTTTTCCTTTAATCACTAATGAAACCAAATACATGTATTGATTTAATGAGGAAGTCTTTAGTCATTAAACATGCTATGGAGACGCAAAGATAAAAAATGTAACCAAAATGTTTGTACTCTCATATTTTCCTGAAATAAAAAAAAAATATATTCTTTATAATTTTTGAGAAAGAATAGGGCTAGAAAAGAGAGGCAAGGATCTGTTCTCATATTATCAGTGAGAGATGAACTTTTAGTTTCCTTTGCAACAGCTGTGGTCAGTCCCCCGCTGTTTCACTTGTAAGGAAATTTTCCCACTAAATTTGCTTGTTTCTATTCATTCCTACATAGAGTGTTCAAATCCCCGGCCTTTGGTTCAGCAGACTTACAAATATTCTGGACTGTTCAAAGGCAGGTGAGCCACAGGTGAATTCATCATGTTGTCCACACCATCCTCAGAGTCCCTTCCTTCTGATTTCGGTTCCTTTGGTTTAGGAGGGTCTTCTTTCCTCTTGGATTTGTCCGTGGGCTTCCACATCCTCTTCCTTCAGCCCATTGAACTTTCCTCCTTGCATTTGACCATAAACTTCACAGGGAAGTAATTTTAATTTTTTTTCCTTATAGTTTTATTTTTTAGGCTTAAGAAAGTTCCAGGTTCATATTAGATACTCAGAAAATATATTTGAATTAATTAATGCATTGTCTTTTCTCCCATTCCTATGGGCCCTGCCTTATCTAGTCTCTTGTAAGTGAAATACAAGATTGGCAGGTAACAGGTACTAATACCACATCTCCAAGAAAAGAATCTTGCTTTAGTGAACAGGTTGGCTTTTTCCTTAACTTTTTACTTTCTGCTTTCATGGACTGGAGGTAGAAGATCAGTGCCCTTTGGGGTACAATTGTAATAAAAAGAATTTGGGAAATACAAGGAGAACAGGATCATTGCTATTTGTTGATAAAATCTTACAACAAGTTTAGTTATCCATTTATATAATATATATTGAGTGCTAAAACTGCAGGGAAGGAAGCCATACAAAGAGAACTAGACCAAGAAACAACTCCAGGTGTAAGTGAAATAATGAATCTAATAAGAATAATATCTAATAGTAACCTGATAATAATTACTTATTCCTGAAGGTTTGCTAGATGCCTTGGAGCTGTATTAAGTATTATAAAATATATAATTTCTCATACTTAAGTTGCCTTTGAGGATAATTGGCATAATTTATATTCTATAGATGAAGAAACTAAGGAACAGAAAAAGAATTGCCAAAAGTCATAAATTTAAGTTACAAAGCTTGAATTTAAACTCAAGTTTTCCTGGTTTCAGTTCCTGCATGTTTTCTATTTATGAGGTTCTCAAACGTTTATATAGTATGGTACTTAATGGCAATTTGAAACACATTGCTAGGTAAATTATATAGATATATTACAGTTTTAGAAGTAAAATAAAATACAATGTTAATAAAATTATTGTTACTGCAATCAGTTTTAACAGTGAATGGTCAGAAATTATTTGCACTGTAACTCCAAAGAACTTATTTCAGTCTTGATAACGGTTAACTTGAATTGTAGGTCAGTTTTTACAACTAATTGATATCTATTCCAACATTTTATTTCAGCTGCATTAATTAACTTCCACTCATATTACACACTAGAAGGTGGCAATTATCTGAATACTCTTTCAAATAGCTCTGGTATTCAGATAAGACAAATAGCAAAAAATTATGAAGAGTCATCTCATGTGACTTCTTTCTTCAATTCATCAAATGAAAGTCAGCAAGTATGCCTCCCTCAAAAGCAAGAAAGCTGAATTTTAACTGCAGAGCTAAGTATGAAGTGTTCCTAATTCACTCTTTGATGACAGGCAAGGTGGTATTTCTACATGTTCCGCTATAGCAATGGGATGTGTTTTAAAATATGGCCTAGAGCAGTACTTCCTTGACATTTTTTTCTTCAACAAGTAAAGGAAATTATTTAGGAGAATCCTATCCCATGGTTTGAGTTTTAAAATCCTGGTACTCTGTTCCAAGCATTAAACCTTGAGGTATTTTAGCTCTGAGGGAGCAGATTTAGATGACTTAGGATTCTGAATGTATCACTGAGATATGCCACTTGAGCAAGCACTTGAAATCATAGATGTAGGTTTGAGGCAATGTTTTTATCTCATTCCACATTTGCTAAAGTCATATGAGCACCTTTCTCCTTGACAGACAGGCTGTCTGATATTATAAAAGGAGTCATATACTCATTGCCTATTTCTCTGCCCAACATACTGAAAAAAGAAAAATTCCCAGTGAGTGTGATCAGATCATTTTTACTATTTCCTTCAGTACTGAGTCAGCTCATGTGGGACGTTGTCGATAGGCAACTGTTATCGCAATGAATAAATCAGTGGGTGAATTGGCCTACAGAAATAACTTCCCTTATTTGTATATCAACACTGTTCCTTGCTTCTATATAACAAAGAATCCCTCAGAACTGAACTAATTCTACTTTTCCAGTCTAAGTTGCATCTTACAGAATTTAGTCAACAAAAATACAGTATAGGAGGATATTTTCTCAATGATAACCAGAACAAAACATTGGTCCATTTTGTCATTTTCCATTCATTAGTTCATTTATCAATTACTCATTGCTTGCCTACTATGTGATAGGCTCTAAGGAGGGCAAATGTAGACATGTTTCATGCTTCTATGAAGTATCTCATCACCCTTATGTCATTGTGCTCCGCATATTAGTCATTCCTTTGCTTTTGAGGAGATACTGTTTTTTCATGTTGTGTGACATTGATATTGTATGACGATCCAATTCTGTTATGTGATGAAGGAAATTTATCAGTGGCTCATTCTGCTTTCTCTCCATAGATGATAGTTGACAAACACTTTGAGACATGTTTTATATGCTTCTCCACAATAATGTGAATCATTCGTGTTTTTTCCCTGAGGAGTATGGTTTTTTTTTTTCCCAAAAATTTTATTGGGGGAAAACTACAAAACATTTACAGTACAATGTTTACAGTCACAATTTGTAGTGAGCTGATTTCCCAAAATATGGTTTTGTATTTTCCATTTCTTCTCCACTTTCAGTGCCATAATATACTGTCCAAGCACTCTGCTAAATTCTGAGGATATAGTAACAAACAATACAAAAATATTCTCTGTGCAGCCAATTTATTAGCCAATTTATCAGCATTTCCAGTTGGTTCTCTCTCTAAACTATATCACAGATTTGTCAGTTTTTCTTCACTTATATGATTACCACCTTAGGTCTTTTGGATTGTGGTAAAACCTCCTAATTCGTCTCCTTTCTTGTACTTTTTACCCTGACATTCTATTCTAAACAGAGCAGACTAGGTAATCTTTTCAGGGTATTTTAAACTACATCATCCATTTCTAACCCCATAGTAATTCCCATTTTAATTAGACTTAAATCTAAAAACTGTCCAGTGAAATTTAAGGCTAATATATACAGTAAGTCCTCACTTCACACGGCTGGTAAGTTCTTGGAAACGGTGACTTTAAGTGAAAAGGTATACAGCAGGGCATTGAAAAACATTGTTTCATTATAATGTTGCCGAAAAAAAAGAATTTGTGCCATTTTATATGTCATTTTGCCTAAGGTAGCAATTTCCAAGAACCTATTGACAATAAGTGAGGAATTACGGTACTCTGTTTCTGTCTACTTGACTTCATTTCCTATAAATTTTTCTTTTATTCATAATGAAATAGATTCACTGGCTTTCTCATTTCATGCCAAAGCTTTTGCACCTGGCTTTCCTTCTGTATGGAATGTTCTTCCCTTTATATTTCCATATTTTTCTTTTTTTTTTTAATTCTTCAGATATCAATTGCAACATTGAGTGCCTCCCTGACAATTCCTTTAGACAGGGATTTGTCCTATTTTAACATGCTGGGAACATACTAGATGCTCAATAATTAAGTTATAAATAATAAAGTAAAGGAAATAGTGTTGAATTATGATGAGAGGGGAACAAAAAATAACTGGGGAAAAGGAACTACTTTAGACAAGATAGTTAGGCCAGGCTTCTAGGAGATTGGATAGGTTAGTTCAAGTCTCAGCTAAGGTTTGAAGAATGAGAGAGCCACAGAAGAGTATTCGGGTCGAGGCAAACAATGAATGTCAAGGCCCTGAATTTGGAAGTTATTTGTTTAAGACTAAAGATATTTAAAGGTCCATTGTGGCAGGAGAGCAGAGAGTGAGGACTACAGCATTGAGGGATGAGAGTATAGAAGTGTATTGACTCTAGCAGACACTTATAGATCTTGGTAAAGTGTTAACTTTTATCCTGAGTGCAATGAGAAAGTAAATGAAAGATTTATAGATTCATAAGCACAGGAGTAACATAGTCTGATTAATAAAAAGAAAAATTTATACTGCTTGCTCAATAAAATATTGGTTACATAGAAGAAGAAAAAAATCAAGGATTCTAGTTAGGATATTTATAAAGTAGATCAGTGAGAAATATGGGTGGCTTGTTTTTTCTATTCACATTATTTTTCACTGTTTTGTTAAACTGTAAGCCTCAGGACTTTCCTTTTATCAATACTTACAGATTATAATTTTATATTTGTACTGGTGTACATCACATTATATATATATTGTTCTGTTTTGAGTCATAATATTGGCAAAAAGTTTTTGATTTCTTTGTGTATGTGTGTGTGTGTTAGAACAATCTACCAAAGTGGAGCTATTGATTTAGTTTATAAATTGCAACTGTATCTAAGGTGACTAATGATCTAATCTTCCCCAAAAGTCCTGATTTATACCTGTTTTCCCATGTGATTAATGATATTAGCTTTTATTTTCAGAATGTTCCAGTTTGTATTACATGTTACATGATTATCTACTCCTAATGCAATAGTAACAAAATACTAAACTACAAGAGATAAGTAAGTGTACTATGTGAATTTGCACATAGTGATAGAAACAAGCCATCCTTATGTGATATTGATATAGCATGCCATGGGGACCCGGAGATGAGTTGAGGAATGATCAGCATGGCCCTTTCATGCTCAAAGAGCTGTGACAGACTTGTTTGTAGCTGTGAGGTATCCACAAGAAGCTTTGTCTCTGCTGTGGCTTTCTGGATTTGAGTGACAAGGAAAACCAGAGCTAGTGTGATTTCGCTCAGGCATATATAACACCCTTATCACAACCCAAACGACTATGCATGTGCTTTGTGGTAACTTCCATGAGCCCAGAGGTACCAGGTACAGAGCATTGCTTGCCTGCTGCCACTTGCTTTTCTTGGTTATGAGGGCAAAATAATTACTCATTACTGCCCTCTGAACTCAGAAAATTTCTCAAAATCCCTCTGCACATGGTATTTCAGGCACTCACTATCCATCCATTAGTTTCTGGGCTGCAAGAAGAATCTGTCTGCCATTTATGCTTTAACCCATTCTGCTCTGCACTCTCCCTGCATACCATCACTCATGAGAAGTGAAGAAAGGAGGAGTCATATCTCAAATTACTCTTTGATCTTTATTATAAAGATTTAACCTTTGCATTTCAAAATATTGGCATCACTAACAGGGGTTGAATGTTGACTTCCAACGAGGCATATGTTGAGAGGAATTTTAACTTTTTTCTATGAAATTAGAAAATAGGCCAGTGACACTGATTACTTAAGAGGATTTTCAAGGATTCTTAAATCTTCTAACCTCTTTAATGTCTGGGCCATTTCTCCAGAGTCTGCACTGTCACGGTTTCCTGTTCCATTAAAAATACAAGGAAAATATCATGAATGACTTACTGCATCTGGCAATTTCCAGGTGTTTTCTTCTTGATCTATGTGGCCTGTGTTAGTAATGCTCTAGAGAGATTTTTCAAAAAATAATGTCAAAGCACTCTTGTGGAAAACTGATTGTTCCCCATAGAAAAGCTGGACAGCAACGAGAAATATAGTATCGCTCCTCTGTGCAATACGACAAAACCTAGGCATAGAAAGTCTCCTTTTATTTTTTGCCAAAGGATTACTTGTTGGTTACCTGAAAGAGGCAAAGTAGACATTAATGAAAGCTGTCTTATGTATATTCTCCCTTTCTTTCCTCAGAGCAATTGTTATTTACCACCCTTGGTATGATTAACCCCCCATCACATGACCCCCCACATACACTGATATAGGAGAAAGGGAATTTTACATCCAATCCATGAAGGGATAGATGATTATACAGCTGCTATTATATTATGCTCTATGCAACTGATATCCAGACTAGAACAACAATTAAACTGAAAAAATATAATTAGAGTCTGCCCAAAATTCTTGCCCAAAGAGGAATCATATTTGGTATTTCTTAGGAAAGAAAGAAAAATATTTTTGTTCTCACCTGAAATTCTTTGCAAAAACAAATACTTGCTTTCAACTGCTACAAAAGAACACGTTCTCCTGTTGATGTGGCTTGGGAAAAAATGCTGAGCTAGTTCACCATTTTTTGATTTCAGCTTTCATGTTCTAATTTGGGATCAGCCACAAGACACACAGCAGCACTCTTAGCTTCAATAATCAGAATATGACAGCAAATCATGATGTGTAATGGTCTGCCTAACGAAATGCATGTTTTCCTCATGTGAAAACAAAAGTGTAAGTCAGCTGGGAATGTCCATTCTTGTTGTCTCAGCTACCACATTCTAGAGAGTACCCAGGGACATGTCTCAGAGTTGGGGAAATAAGAGTGATGCATAGAATAATGAAAAGACCTACGGGAAAGACTGAGGCTAGTGTGAGGGGACTCAAGAAGGATAAATAAAGGTACAACTGGGTGGAAGCTCCTGACTCCATTTGATCAGCTCTCTCTGCATTTTTGGTGTGATACAGTGATGCTAAATATAACTCCTGCTTTTTGCCTTCATTATAAACACTTTGAGGCAAATGGAAATACGGTAAATGCTATTTACATAGAATATTTTCTTTTTTTTTAAAACCAGCAATGAGAGTTTTGCTCTTCCCTTTCTTTTCTTTCTTTTCCTTTTTTCTTTTCTTTTTTTTATTTCAGTGTATTATGGGGGTACAAATGTTAAGGTTATGGGAATATACATAGAATATTTATAGAATGATATTAGTATTTAATATTAAATGTAACTAGCAGATAGAGGTTATTGGCTATTGAAACTGAACTTTGATACTTGCATTAGGGTAGGCTAATTGATGTAAATTCCATATCCCAATGATTTCACACAATAAAGGTCTATTTCTCACTTAGGTACAGGAGAGAGCAGATCAGCAGAAAAGCTCTGCTTCAGGGATTTAGGGTTCTTTATGCTATGGCTACATCATTTCTGTCTTTGACTTCAAGGAGAGCAGAAGAGAGGAGGAGCATGGAGGATCTCACTAGAAGTTTAGGGGCCAGATTTGGTAACTACTAATTCTACCCACATTGTATTTGCCAGAAGTCAATCACAGGGCTCCACCTAATTCCAGAAGGACTGGGAAGTGTCATTTAGCTGTATTCCCTGCCCAGAAAAAAAAGGAGCCAATACAGGTCTACCATACCTATTTATACAATATTAGCCACCAAAAAAGAAACTATTTAATGTTTTATGACCATGTATTGGGCTTGGGTTATCACAGAAGTCTCAGAATTTAGCTTTCTATAGTGTTTTACTAGTGTGATGAGTTTCCCTTTGGAGAGTTCTGCATTCATGTTTAGCAGAAATGCCATTGCTTTGGTGATAGTGTGATTCAACTGTATATAACCATACTATTATTTTCTACTCTGAATGTGGTTTTCACATAATTACTCAACTGGGAACAGAAGTTGTCAAGGACTGTGACTTCATTCCAGATACACCACTTTTACTTTCAGTAAGAATCTTATCTTCCAGACCATATCTCAAAATTATTTAAAGACAATAGCATCTCCAAGCATCAGCTTCTTTCTTAAAGAAGTGAATATACCCATGTGTAATGATTGTTTTCAATTTGCTGAAGCTATTCCAGCCTCATGCTTTTTTGTCCTTAATATTAAACGCAGGTAATATTAAAATTAAAAATTTAATTAAATCAAGAGTTTCCTTTCCTTCACATCTTCTCTAACACTTGTTACATTTTGAATTTTTGACAAAAATATGGTTTAATATTAATCTTAAATTTCATGTGACGATAGCTTAAGCAAAAATGAATATAGATTAAAATGTTTCATAGTAATTCATATGTTGTTAGTAATGAAATATATACACTAAGAGTCCACACTGGCCCAAGTTTTCTAATTTGAATTGCTTTGGAATGTCACCAAAAGCCTCCATGGAATAGCATATAAATTTAAAAAGAGAAATAGCCTCCTAATATACTTGTTTCATAATATCTGGTTTTCTTACACCGAGTGTTCTAAAAATGTAGGCTGTTTACTGACATGATTTCAACTGGGATTACAAAGACAAATTCATCTGCAACAATTTCTGCCAAGAATAATTTTACCTTCACATGTATCTTAACGTTTAAAGTTTGTGTCCAAAATATAGTTGTCTAATATAGAAGAATATGGGACAGTGAACATAATATGGACTTTGGAGTCATTTCACCTGAACTTGAATGCCATTTCTCTACTTCCCCAGTCCAGAGGAAGCTGAGTTATCTTTTTTTAAAAAAAATCTAAGTTTCTTCATTTACAAAATTAGAGTAATAATCTCTATTACAGTGTTTTTGTAATATTCAATGAGGTAAAGCACTGGCTTTCAAACTTTTAAAACTGTGAACAACATTAAAAAATTAAGCTTTCATATTATCACTTGGAATATACACAAATATGTAAATAAAACATTCATAAAATGATATTTGTTTTAATGGTGTGATAAAATCATATACTATGCTTTATCCCCTTTTCTTAAAAATGTTGAGATAGAACTTTATAATCAACAATGGGTAAAGATTTAATGAATTTCTTAGCTTTATCGGGGTATAAATGACAAATAAAAACTATATATTTAAGGTGTACACTGCAATGTTATGACATATATAAATGTATATAGTGAAATGGTACACAATCAAGCTGATTTACATATCTATCACCTCACATAGTTATCTTTGGTGTGTGTGTTGTGAAAATACTTAAGATCTACTCTCTTAGCAAATTTCAAATATACATTATTTACTATAATCACCACGTTAGATGAAAGGACGTCTGGTGGGGGAAGCTCTTGCCTAGCTTCTTCTAGCCCTTTACCTCGGGTTGAGCTGTCCTTCCAGTTAGTCGTGTTCTTTCTTTAGATTAGACTTCCTGGATATTGTGATAAAATGACCAGCATAAGCTTGACTTTGCCATACCCCCTCAAATTCAGTAAGCACCCTGGATAGCCTGACTTTGTCTGGGTTGGGGAAATGAAAAGGGGAAAATTGGCTATCCATGTTACCATGCTCTGCATTTTCTATAGTCTTTCCTGCTGCCTTTTCAATTTTACCCCCTCATCCTAAGGGAGGCTTGTTAAATTATGCTTTTTTAAAAAAAACAAACTAAACCTGAAGTATGATTTAACAGGAATATCCAGATGCATGGATATGGGAGCACCTGGTCGAAGTGAGCAGTGATGAAACAGATCTAATGCAAGCTGCTTTAATCAGATATTTTTGTCATAAGCAGATCCTGCCAATATGGAACTGAAATAAAGATAAAAAACCAACGCCTGAAAGTCTAAATTTGGTAGGAATCCACCTAAATATAATGCCTGAAGCAACAAAATTGAATATTCATATAAGGGTGAGAGGCTTGGGCACATTCACAGAAGGAAGAGAATCAGACAGAACAAATAGAAAGGGACAGTGGGATCATATACTTCAGAAAATGCAAGAGAACCAAAAAAAGGAAAACATAATTTGGTAATTTGTTCATATATATAGAAGAGCTATGAGCACTTGAATGTTGCAAGGGAGGAGCAGTGAAAGGAGAGACATAGAAAATGCCAGAGAAGAAGAGTAGTGGAAGTGAGATTGGAACATGTGGGCAATGAGGTCCAGAGCACTGGAACAAGAATTTTACTTTGAAGGTAAGAGAAGAGTCAAAAGGGTTATGCGAAGACAGATATAAGGATAGTGATGCGCTGACATGCAGAAAACAAAGAGGATTCCATTTGGATGCTTCAAAGCTTCTTAAATTAGAAGGCACACCCATATGTGGCAGGTTTGGAGTTGGGATTTAAATAATGATGCTGGAGTATATAGACCAATGCTGTATCTCCATAGAAACTTGTAAAAGAGAGAGCCCACAAATGTCTCTGTCTGGTAAAGTGTGTCTCAGAAGAAGTTGTGATATGTCTTTTGCCTTTAATATCAAATTTCAATCCTGAAATTGACTTCCTAATATTTTCACTGTGCATTGAGGATTTCACTCCATTTGCAGAGCTATTAGTTTTGTTATATTTTAAACATTAAGATATGTGTATAGTTATCCATTAAATCCATAATGTAAAATTATAAAGAAGTGACATTTTTGTTGTCTTCCCTGCCAATAAATACTGAGGACATTTGTTATAAATCCAGAGCTACTGATGTCAGTCATCTCAGCACTATTACAATTAAATGTGTCTTGTGCCTCAATTGAATTGGAATAGAATTGCAAAAAGCCACTATCGAATTAGAAGCAACACTGGTTCTTGTCCCTTCATTATGTAAATCTAGCTTTTGAGAAGATGTCAGATCAGCAGGAACTGTCAGGCCACCTACAATTACCTGCCATAAAGTCTACTTCCCCCGCAAGCATGAGCCTCTTTCTCTCCAAGTGGTATAATTTCCTCAGGAGGAAATTTATTATCAAGTAAAGGAATCTACCTGTGTTTTCTCACCCAGATTTTTCCAGAAGAATTTAAAAATAAAATTTTTCTTTTAGAATTTTTTTCCCAATGGTTGTTGTTTTTGCATTTGTTTTTGGCATTCTTGAAGAGTTTATTTGGGCAGACCCCGGGTGACAGGCCCTTGTACCTAGGAGATGTTGGGTCTTTTTGTGGTGAAGCATGGCTTGTACTGGCAACACAGGACTTGGTGAGGCAGTGAGAACTTGATCGTGGAGTCGTGGAGACAGTGGCACTTGGTTGGCCGTGACCTCTTCCACAGTCATGATCTGGATTGAGAGGGCCTGGCCACATACATACCTTGCTTCATGTGTCTGACAGTTGATGCTGGCTCTTGTCATTGTGGCATTATTCACAATAGTTCTTCTCCACGTGGTTCTCTCCATGTGACCTTCCAAGACCAAGGTACCATCTCAGACTTGAATGGGGTGGGGGGGAGTCCAAACATGCTTGCATAGCTTTCTTTCTTGGTTCTCCTTGTTCTGTTTAAATCAGCTCACAATCAACAGAATTCTTGGCCTGGTCCTTCCCTAGCAGAAAAGATGTCCTCTTGCCTATTCAAGGCTATTTTATCTCAGTGCTCTGGAGGTAAATTTTGTGCTACCTCAGTGAGTGTGGATGGCATGTTGTATTTTTCTAAAGTAGCCTTTTTTAAAAAACTTTTTCTCTTAAGGTTTAGGTCTGTTAACCATCTTGAGTGACTTTTTGTGAGAGGTGAGAGGTAGGGATCCAGTTTCATTTTTTAAAAATATTTTATGACTTTTTCTTCTTAATAGAGCATTCAGTCCATGAACTGAGTTGTTAGATTTAGTTTTAATATTAGATTAAATCCATAAATATCTATTTTAATTCCATTTCCCTTTTCCATTCTTACTGATTGTCATCATTTATCAACCTCTTCCCCTTTGATGGGCTACTCACCTAGGACAGTTTGGGAGAATAACTGTGCTATTACTTTATCTGATGAAAATTCACAACACTTCATTTTAATCAGAAAATGTGAATGGAAATGAAAAGACAACTGGATTTATTGGTGCAGATTTCTGATTTGGCAGGAAGAATCTATTTATTACTATTCATGATATAGAACCTATTAAATATATTCTCTAATGTGACAGTATCACGCTGAAGAAATAGGCATTCAAAGCATAGGAGAAAACCTGAGGTGGAGGGGAAACAAAACCACAACACACTATCTCAATCCTGCTCACTGAAAAGATTAATAATCCTGCACTCATTAGGAAATATGTATGCATCAAAGACTGGAAATTGCGATCGCATAGAGAGATACTCATATGTGACCTTTAACTTTTTAAAAAAATCACCATTCTCTAAGGTGAGATTTTATAATTTTTTAAAGTTTTTATTTTTCTCGGTTATACTTAAACAAAACTTTAAGATTGAAGCACTAATTTAAAACTTTAAAAATAGAGCAATTGTCCATTGCCTATTTTTTAGGCAATTGTGTTTAATTTATAAATGTCATATTTATTTTCATATTTACTTTTAAGACGTTCATACTGTTATGTCTTTATTATTTAACACTAGATATTATCTTCTATGCACTTACTATAGAATATGGGTATTTAGCTATTTAATTCCACTGCCTCATGTATATTATTTCCTCATGTATTTTATTTATTTTTATTTCCAGAAATGTCCAATAAAGTTATATAATATTGATTATATCAATATTGTGCTTATAATATAATTTCAATACAAATAAATAAGCTAAGTTTGTATACTATACCAAAAAAAAAAAGAAAAAATATAAAGACTTTCAGTGGAATTGTCTTAAATCTATAGAAAAATAGAATAGAACTGACATCTTACAGTATTATATTTAGCACTCCATGACATAAAATATCCTTCTTTTAAAGAATGTGCTTTATATTTGTTTTTTGATATTAAACCAAAACCAATTGATCTTTGTATATTAACTTTGCCTCTATACCTTTCCATATTAAGCTCACTTTAATAACTGACTGGATAGTATTTCATGTAATAATGTCTATAGGTTCTTAAGGATTTTCTATGTTTAAAATCATGTAATCTCTGCATAATGACAATTTCATTTCTTCTTCCAATTTTTATGCATGTTATCATTTCTTTTCTTGTCATATTGTACAAAGACCTGAAAAAATATAAAAATAAAAGGGATAGTGGACATTTTTTCTCATTTCTGATCTCATAAATGTTTCAATAATTCACCATATTTTTTTGTACATACTCTGTATTCTTTTTTGGTGTAAGAGGTATTTTCAATTAATGTAATACACTTTATATAATAATATGAAGGATAATCATTTGTGTATTCAATTTTCTAAGAGTTTTTGTCAAATATTTCTTTGTATCTATCAAAATGATTATATAATTTTCTACTTTTTTCTATGTTTAATATGGTAAAATATATTGCTTTTTTCATTGTTTTTAATATTCTCTGTCGTTTATATCCACCATTATAGAAGTATTACCATATAACAAACTGCACATATTTAAAGTATACGGTTTGATAGATACCTTTGGACATATGCATATGCTTTCTCATTCACCCACACAATCCTATGAATAGAATACTCACTTACCCCAGAAGTTTGATCCTGCTACCACATAATCCCTCCCTTGTCATCTCCCTTCCCCTGATTCCCTAGACAACTACTTATCTGCTTTGTGGCAATACACTTTGTTTGCATTTTCTACAATTTTACCTAAATGTAACCTTATAATAGATAGTATGTTGTCTGGCTTCTTTCACTCAGTATAGTTACTGGATATTCTTTCACCTCATAGCAGTTATCAACAGTTCATGCATTTTCCTTATTGCTGAGTTACATTCCACTGTGAGTATCTACCCCAGTTCATTTACCCTTTCTCTTTCTGATGGACATGTAGGTTGTCCACTTTCTGAGGATTACACATACAGCTGCTATGAGAATTCACAAAATATGTTGGTATGAACATTTGCTTTCATTTCTCTTAGGTAAATTTCTTAAGATGGATTTATTGGGTCATGTGGCATGGGAACATTTCAATTTATGAAACTGCTAAATTATTTTTCAAAATTGGTGCTCCATTTTTCATTTTCATTAGTAGTCTTTGAGAGTTCCAGTTTCTACCCAACATTACTAATCTGTGCTCAGTATCTCAGGTATTTATAATTTAGACAATCTGGCATATTTATATTGGTATCTCACCATGATTTTCATTTATATTTCCCTAATTAATATTTTCAGGTACTAATTTACCATCAATATAAGTTCTTTTGGGACATACCTGCTTAAGAATTTTGGCTGTGTTATATTGGGTCATTTGTGTTATTACTGGGTTTTGAGAGTTCTTTTATATTCTGGGTATATGTTATTTATCATGTAAAGATTATAAATATTTTCTCACAGATCAAGCCTCTTTTAAAAGTGTCTTTCATAAAATAGAATAGTTAAATTGTGGTGACTTTCAAATTAAAAAGTTTTCTTTACCCCAATGTCACAAAAATTTCTTCTAAAATTTACTTCTAGAAGGTTTTTAATTTTAGGCTTTACATTTAGGTCTCTGATTCACTTTGAGGTCATGTTGGTATGTAGTGTGAGGTATAGATCAAATCTCTCTCTCTTTGTTTTTTCTAATGAAGATATCCAATTATCCACACAATTTTGGGGGAAAATTGCACCTTGTTCACTCCTTTGCACCTTTGTTGAAAATTAGTTGTTCATTTTTGTTTGTTTTATCTATTTGTTTATCGTTTTAAATATCACAGTCTTGATCACTATAGCTTTGTAATATCTCTTGAAATTGAGTAGTGTTGTTTTAATAGCTATGCTCTTATTTTTCAAAATTGATTTTGTTATTCTAAATTCTTTTCATTTCCATATGAATTTTAGAATTAGTTTGTCAAATTCTATAGAAAAGTCTACTGAGATTCCTATTGGGATTACATTTAATCAACATGTTAATTAGGGGAGACATGTCATCTTAACAATATTGAGTTTTCTGACACATATATTTAGATTTTTAAAAGTTACTTTTAGCAGTATTTGTAGATTTCAGTGTACAGAGCTCTCAAAACTTTCGGGAGATTGATACATAAACATTTCATATTTTTGGTGCTTTTGTAAGTGGTATTATTTTCAAAATTAGAAATTCTGATTGCTACTATACAGAAATATAATAGTTATTTTTATATTTATTTTATGTCCTGCAACTTTGCTGAAAGTAACTATTATCACTTATTGGATCTAGTACCTTTTTAACAAATTTTTTGTTGGATTCCACTGCATTGTATTTGTAAACCATCATGCCATCTGCAGGTAAACACACTTTGCTTCTTTCAAATATGGATACCTAGTTTTTTCCTTCCATACATCCCTGCTTAGTACTTCCATTGAATGTTGACTAGAAGTAGATAGTATAGACGTTTTTATTTTATTTTTCTAAACTTATGACCTTAAGGCCTCAGTCTTTCATCATTTAGTAAATCATGTTACCTGTAGAATTTTCATGGTTTTCTTTTTCAGTTTCAGGAGTCCTATTATTACTTTACTCAAAGTGTACATCAAGTATAGATATGGGATATTGCCAAATGTTTTTTGTTGAGTCAACTTAGTTTTTTAATATGGTTAATTATGCAGATTGGTTTTCTAATTCTAAACCAACCCTGTATTCCTGGATTAAATTCCAGTTGATCATTATGCATTTTATTATTTTTTCAATATATTATTGTATTTGATTTGTTAGAAGATTCCGATAATGCTTATATATGTCCTTTAGCCTTGGCTGCTATTCAGAGTTTCACATTTTTGATCTTTAGTTTACAAAATTTTAAGCATGAATTGTCTTGGTGTAGATTTCTTTAGCAGGATTCTTAGGGAATTCTTTAAGCTTCTGAAATATGGGGGCTCATGTCTGTTCCCAGTTTGAGAAGTTTTCAGACAGTATTTATTTAAATACTCTTTTAGACCACTCCTCTTTCTCCTCTGTGACTCAGATGGTATGAACTTTATATATTTTGTTACTATCCTAAAGATTGCTGATGCTTTTTTTTGGTCTGTATTCTATCTATTGTTCAAATAGGGTAAATTCTATTGTTCTTTCCTTATCTTCATTAACTCTATACTCTGCCATCTCCACTCTGTCATTGAACTAATCCAGAAAGGTTTTTTAAAAATTTATTTTATTATATTTTTACTTTATAATTTCCATTTAGATCTTCTATATAACTTATTTCTTTGATGAAATTTCATAATTTCTCAATTGATTCAAAAGAATTTATAATTATTGAAATATTTTTATTAAAGTTGCTTCAAAATCCTTGTTGGGTAATTCTAATATGTGATTTATCTCATTGGTATTAATTTATCATCTTTTCTCTTCCAAATTGTGCTTTTCCTGGTTCTTAGTATGACATGTAATTTTTATTGTATCCTGGCCATTTTGTTTATTATGGTAGGTGACTCCAGCCTTATTTAAGATTTTTTAAGGCAGAAATTTACTGTTTAGCACAGAGGTTTGTGGGCTGTGGTTCCATTTACAATATATGTTTTAGAGCATGTTTGGTACTGCTTTGGTCTGATAGATCTATCTTATCTCACTGGGGTGCCCACTGTTCCCTGCTGGTGTTATTTGAAAAGATGAAAATTGCTTTCCCAGATTGGACCCTTTGGTGCTACTAATTAGGTGAAGAGATGCTTATCAGTTGTGACGACTAAGAGCATTTACAAGTCAGTTCTTGTGGAGGGTTACCCCTGCCTGTGGAGAAAGTAGGATGGTGGGAATTTGCAGTGGCATGTCCTTTGTTGTACTCTCTACCGGTGTGGGGTCTCCAGGTGAGGGAGGGTAGTCTTAGGCCCTTAAAGACAAAGTGGCTTCCCTCACTGAGCACTTATGAGGAGACTCCCCTGCAGTGTTCCCCGTAACACATGCCTCTGCAAGGGGTAGAGAATTCTCAGGCCCATTGGGAAGAAGAGCACTTCTGTTGGCTGCTTATTGTCATCAGAGCTTCTCATCAGTCCCTTCACTGGTTCGTGTGGACTTGCCAGGTGTTGGTGGGACTCCCATTCAGTTTGGAAGTGGCAGGAGCCTAGCTAGGCTGCCTTCTGTCTATATGTTGGGGGTCAGAAAATGCCAGACCTGGTAAGTGTTCCTCTGTTGGGTGGGAGCATATGAGACACACAGTTTCTGTGCTGTTCCTCCAGTCCTAAGACACCTCATCAGTTCTTTTTATTTCTACCTTTTAGAGTTCTCTTGTGGTTATCTCTTGCATGTTTTTCAGCATTTATAGTTAGTAATATGTCTTGAGGAGGAGCAGAGGGAGACGAGTCTATGCCATCTTGGCAGGACCAGAAATCCTTCCAGGCTGTTCTGATTTAGCCAGCTTTTAATGACTTGAGGTTGAACAATTTTTCTATTTATGTCATAACAACTTATATTTCTGTGTTTAATATCTGCTTTTTCATTAATTATTCTTATTTCCTTAGTTTACATGAGAGTTTAAAATTATAAATATATTTATAACTTTTCCAGGTATATTTGCTATAAACAAGTCCCCAGCTTCTTACCTTCTTTTTATTTTCTTTAAATTTACACATTTTACATTGCTTACATTTTTCTTTATATGATTTTTAGAGAAATTGACATTATTTTTGTTGGTAGAACGAGACCTTCTAATTGTGTAATTTAAAAAGTGTTGAGAGTTATTGATAATAACAGATTTTATCATCGTATAATAACTCCTGTTATTGATAACAGGTTTGCAGGAAAAGTAAAAGGAAATATTTGATGAATTAAGACAGTAATGCTTATTTATTTTTTATAAAAGCATTTGAGTGAATTGAGTCAATTTTCTTCAATTTGAATTAGTGCTCTGGTCACTATCTGCAGAATCATTTTTTTAAGAATCACTTTTTCTTATATCTTAGCCCATTTTAGGATGCATACTAGCTATTCCAAAGCTTAGCCCATCTTATATTGTGTAACAGATGCTCAAGAAATGTTTATTAATAAATACAGTGGCTTGAAAATTACATCTGTCTTTTTATAGACTTCAGGATCCCTCACAGTGCAGGAGCACAGGAGGAGCTCAATAAATGGGAATGGAAGGTGCACACTGTGTATGAGCCACAGAATGGTGAGGGGAGGATGAGCATTGGCGGCTGTATTACTGCAATGCTAGACAATTAATGCCTCTGTCTTTTAAAATGTTTCTGGCCACTAGGGAAAAATGAGAGGTGGAAAAGACAACCCATAATTTCAAGGCTTTACAGTCATATAAAAATTATAAACATAATTGCATTATTTTTATTTTTAGGTTCAAGTTCTTCGGAATGCTGGAGAAGAAGTGACTCTAACAGTGTCATTTTTAAAAAGAGCACCTGCTTTCCTCAAACTCACATTGAATGAAGATTGTGCATGTAAGAATGGATAAAGGGTTCACATCATCATATTTATATTCTAAACTATTTTTTCTGACAGTAATTGGTGATTTCTTCTTAAAGTTAAGATTCCTGCCTGAATACGAACATTTTTATATCACAAAGTATTCTACTAACCTTATTGAAAAGGGAGCAGGTGTAATTTTTGTTGCATAATGTATTCACATTATCGTTCTTTTCCATCCTATAATTGTAGGAGGATTATTTGTTTTGAAAATGGGCATCACATCAAATATCATATATGTATTATGTATATCTATTACGTTTCATTCAGAATATTTGGCAAACATATTTTCTCTAACCAGAAAATGACATACCCTGATTGGATTACTGGTCTTGCTAAACTAGGATTTACACTTCAGTTGTTCTGATGAGAGTAGGAAGGTTGAAGGAAGCATTTGCCTTTGTGGAGATGTATTAATTTACATAAAAGCTGCTTTAAAAAATTCTTTATCAATTTTATTTCGTTGTTCTTTTTTCTAAAATAAAATATATATTATATAATACTTTTGCTAAAAAGTTAAGTAAGAATGTATTTTAACTGAGGAATAGTTTACATGCAGTGAAATACAAAGATCTTAAATGCACAGTTGGATAAGTTCTGAAAGGCACACATTGGCTTATTCATATTCTTTTCAGTCATAAAACAGTTCTTCTGGGCCCCTTCCCAGTAAAATACAGCCCTAGAAATAATCACTGACAATTTCTCACCATTATATATTATTTTGTCTCTTCTAGAATGGAATATATAGAATGGAATTATACTGTATTTAACTTTTTTATATTTGACTTCTTTCATTAGGAATAATTTCTTTTTTTATTCACTTATGCTATATACTTTAGCAGTTTGTTCACTTTTGTTGCTCTGTAATGTTCCATTGTATGAATATACTGAACTTATTAATGTATTATCCTGCTGTGATACCAGAGGTGTTTCTAGTATTTTGCTATTATAAATAAAGCTGCTATAAACATTCTTGTACAAGGCTTTTGGCAGTTTTATAATTTTATTTCACTACGAAAAATACCTGAGTGGAGTTGAGGAGTGACTAGATAGACATATAACTAACTTGTTAATAAACTGCCAAACTTACTACCACTTATTTTATTGTGGTAAGTCACACATTACATAAAATTTAACCACTGTACCCATTTTAAGTGTACAGTACAGTAGTGTTAACTCTATGCACATTGTTGTGCAACAGATCTCCAGAAATTCTTGATCTTGCAAAATTGAAACTGTACTCCTTAAAAAACTACCCATTTCCCTCCACCCTTAAACCTTTGGAAAATATCATTTTATTTTCTCCTTATAAGAATTTAACTAGTTTAGATATCTCATACAAGTGGCATGATACAGTATTTGTCTTTTTATGACTAGCTTATTTCATTTAAGCTACACTCATCCACATTGAGTGTTGAGTGTCCTCAACACTCATCCACGTTGTAGCAAATGATAGAATTTTGTTCCTTTTTAAGGCTGAATAATATTCCCTTGTATTTGTATATCACATTCTGTTAGCCATTCATCAATCAATGAACATTTAGGTTGGTTCCACCTCTTGGCTATTGTGAACAAATCTGCAATGATTATCTTTCACAACCTGCTTTCAATTATTTTGGATATATACCCAGAAGTGGGATTGCTGGATCGTATGGTTATTCCATTTTTAAAAATTTTTTGAATAATGGACATGCTGTTTTCTATAGGAGCTGCACCATTTTAAATTCTCAGCAACAATGCCAACATTTCTAAATTATCCACATCCTCTCTAAGACTTGTGATTTTCTGTTTTGCTTTGTTTTGATAATGGCCATGCTAATTGTTGTGAGGTGACATCTGATTGTGGTTTTGATTTGAATTTCCCTGATAATTAGTGACGTTGAGCATCTTTTCAAATATTTTTTGGCCATTTGCATAACTCTTTTAAGAAATGCTTTTTTAAGTCCTTTTTCTATTTTTTAATCTGGTTATTTGTTTTGTTTTTGTTGTTGAGTTGTAAGAATTATTTATAAATTCAGGATATTATCTCATTATCAGACATATGGTTTGAAATGGTTTCTCCCATTGCATAGGTTACATTTTCGCTCTATTGATTGCTTTCTTCACTTCATAAAATTTTTAATTCTTCCACAGTCACATTTGTCTATTTTGCTTTTGATGCCTGTGTTTTTGGTCTTGTATCCAGGAAATCATTGCCAAATCCAATGTCAAAAAAATTTGCCCTAAATTTTCTTCTAGGAATATTATAGCTTCAAGTCTAATGTTTAAATCTTTAATTTATTTTGAGTCAATTTTTATATATAGTATAAGGTAAGTGACCAAAATTATTCTTTTGCATGTGAATACCCAATTTCCCCAACATAATTTGTTGAAGAGACAATTCATTTCTTATTGTGTGGCCTTGACATCTTTGTTGAAGATCATTTGATCATACATTGAGAGTTAATTTCTGGGCTTTCATTTTGTTCTCTTGGTCCATATGTCTGCCTTAATGCCAGTACCACAGTTTTCATTGCCATAGCTTTGGAATGTATTTCGAGATCACAAAATATAAAGCCTCCAGCTTTGCTTTTCTTTCTCAAGAATTTTTTTGGCTATTAAAGATCATTTGAGGTTCCTTATTAGCTTTAGGATTTTTTTTTCTATCGTTACAACATAATGCCATTGGTACAGCAATAGGAATTGCATTGAGCCTAGAGATTGTATTGGCTGGTATGGACATTTTAACACTCCTTCTAATCCATTAGCATGGGATGCCTTTCCATTTATTTGTGTCATCTTTAATGTCTCAATAATGCTTTGTAGTTTTTGGTGTACAAAACTTTCCCCTCCTTGGTTTAGATTATTTCTAATTGTATTATTCTTTTTGATGCTATTGTAAATGAGATTGTTTCCTTAATTTCCTATTTTGATCGTTAATTGTTAGTGAATAGAAACATAACTGATTTTTGGGTGTTAATTATCTATTCTGCAACTTTCTTAAATTTATTAGTTCCAACATTTTTTTGTGGACTCTTTAGGGTTTTCTAAATAAGGTCATGTCATCTGCAAACAGATAATTTTATTTCTTCCTTTGAATTTGGATGAGTTTTATTTCTTATTCTTGCCTAATTGCTCTGGGTAGGACATCAGGTACTATGTTAAATAGAAGAGCTGAGAGTGGACATCCTTGCATTGTTCCTGATTTTAGAGGGAAAGATTTTAATTTTCCATCATTCAGGATAAGGTTAGCTGTGAGGTTTTTATGTATGGCCTTTATTATGTTAAGGTAATTTCCTTCTATTCCTAGGTGGTGAAGTTTATTTTAATTGTGAAAGGGTGTTGAATTTTTTTCAAATGCCCTTTTCTCCATCAAATGAGGTGATTATATAGTCTTTTTTCTTTATTGTGTTAGTGTGGTGTATTACCTGGATAGATTTTTTTTTTTTAAATGTTGAATCATACTTGCATTTCAGAAATTGATCACACTTGCTCATGGTTTTTGTGTGTTGCTGAACTCAATTTTCTAGTATTTCGTTGAGGATTTTTGCATCAGTGTGCGTCAGATACATTGGTGTGTAGTTGTCTTTTTTGAAGTATCTTTGTCTGATTTTGGTGTCAGGGTAACGCTAGCCTTGAGTTTTAAAGTGTACCCTCTTTAATTATTTTAGAATAATTTGAAAAGGATTGGTATTAATTATTCTTTAAATTTTTGGTAGAGCTATCCAGTTGAGCCCTCTGGTCTTATTTTCTATTTCTTTCCTGAGATATTTGATTTCTGATTCAATCTTCTTATTAGTTATATATCTGTTTACATTTTCTATTTCTTTCTGATCAGTATTGGTCAATTGTGTATTTCAAGAACCTTATCCATTTTTTTGTAGGTTATCCTGTTTGTTGACATATAATTGTCCATATTAAGCTCTTATGATACCTTTTAATTTTGTGGCATCAGTTGTAATGTCTACACTTTTATTTCTAATTTTTATTTGAGTGCTCTCTTTTTTTTCTTAGTCTTCCTAAGGTTTTGTCAATATCATTGATTTTTTTGTAAATAAAATATCTTGGTTTAGTTGACTTTCTATATTGTTTTTTACTTTCCATTTCATTTATTTCTGCTCTAATCTTTATTATTTCCTTCCTCCTGCTAACTTTGGGTTTAGCTTTTTTTTTTCCTAGTTCATGGAGGCTGAAAGTTAGTTTGCAAGTTGAGGTCTTTCTTTTGTAATGTAGTGTTTTAAAATACAGGTGCTTACTAGTAAAAATTCCCCTTTTAGTAATGCTTTTTCTGCATTCCATAAAAGTTGGTATGCTATGTTTCATTTTCATTTGTCTCAAGATATTTTTTATTTTTTTCTTATTTCTTTTATTTTTATAGATTTAGAGAGTACAAGTGCAGTTTTGTTACATGGATATATTGCATAGTGGTGAAGTCTGTGCTTTTAGTATGCCCATAACCCAAATAGTGTACACTGTACACAGTAGGTAATTTTTCTTCCCTCACCTTCCTCCACCATCCCACATGTTGTGAAAACATGCAGTATTTGCTTTTCTGTTGTTAATTCGTTTAGGATAATGGCCTCCAGGTCCAAACATGATGCTACAAAAAAACATGAATTTATTTTTATTTATGTCTGAGGAGTATTCCATAGCAAATATACATACATATACCACATTTTCTTCATCCAGTGATGAACACTTAGGTTGATTTCATGACTTAGATACTGTGAATTGTGCTGCAATAAACATTTGAGTGCAGATGTATTTTTTATATTAATGTAATGATGTTTTTTCATTTGGATAGATACCCAGTAGTGGGATTGCTGGATCAAATGGTAGTTCTCTCTTTAGTTCTTAGAGAAATCTCCATGCTGTTTTCCTTAGAGGTTATATTAATTTATATTCTCACCAACAGTTTATAAACATTCCCTTTTCTCTGCAGCCTCATCAACATCTATAGTTTTTTCACTTTTTAGTAATGGCCATTCTGACTGGTATAAGATGGTGTCTCATTGTGGTTTTAAATTTTATTTATCTGGTTATTTGTGATATTGAGCATTTTTTCATGTTTATTGGCTGATTGTATATCTTCTTTTAAAAAAATGTCTGTTTATGTTCTTTTCCCACCTTTTAATGGGGTATTTTTTTTTTCTTATTGAATTGTTTGAGTTCCTTATAGATTCTAAATATTAGTCCTTGGTCAGATGCATAGATGCATAGTTTGTAAATATTTTCGTCTAAATAGTAGGATTTTTTTTTTAATCTGTTGATTCTTTTGCTGTGCAGAAGCTTTATACTGTAATAGAATTTTATTTGTTTATTTTTGTTTTTGTTGTGTTTGCTTCTGAGGACTTGGTCATAAATTCTATGCTTATGCCAACGAGCAGAATAGTTTTTCTGTAGAATTTTTATAGTTTCAGGTCTTACATTTAAGTCTTTAGTACATCTTGAGTTAATTTTTGTATATGAGGAGAGATATGGGTCTAGTTTCATTCTTCTGCATATGGCTGTTCAATTTTCCACCACCATTTATTGAAAAGGGTGCCCTTTAAATATAGTTTATTTCTGGGTTCTCTATTTTGTTCCATTGATCTAAATATCTATTTTTATACCAGTGCTATGCTATTTGGGTTAGTATAACATTGCAGTATAATTTGAAGTCAAGTAATGTTATGCCTCCATTTTTGTTCTTTTGGCAGAGGATTGCTTTGGCTATTTGGGATTTTTGTGGTTTCATATGAATTTTAGGATTTGTTTTTTCTAATTCGTGAGAAATGATGGTTGGTAATTTGATAGGAATTATGTTGAATCAATAGATTTCTTTGGGAAGTATGGTCATTTTAATAATTGATTCTTCCAATCTGTGAACATGAGATGTTTTTCCATTTGTTTGTCATCTGCAGTTTCTTTCCTCAGTGTTTTGTAGTTCTCCTCACAGAGAAATTTCACCTCCTTGGTTAAATGTATTCCTATGTATTTTATTTTTTTGTACTTATTATAAATGGGATTGGCTCTTAATTTGGTTTTCAGATTGATTAGTATTGGTATATAGAAATGTTACTGACTTTTTAATGTTGATTTTATATCCCAAAACTTCAATGATGTCATTTATCTTATCTAGGAGACTTTAGAGTTTTCTAATTATATGATAATGCCATCAGCCAACACAGATAATTTGACCTCCTCTTTGCTTTTTTTTTTTATTATTATTTTATTTTTTTTTATTGGGGGAAACTACAAAGCTTTTACAGTACAATGTTTACAGTCACAATTTGTAGTGAGCTGATTTCCCAAAATATATTACCACTCAAGTTGACTTATCTTGTTACATTCAAAAATCTACTCTGACAAAGTAGTCCATAGAGTACATACATAGTGCTCCAACTGTATCTACGTACAACCAACACTCATTTTCAGTGAATTTACCAAGGTATACAGTTAATCAAATGAATCAGTTTTTGAGGAATTTCTTTCCCCTATTGAGACCCCTAATTCCGCTCCCCAACTACTTTTCAAGCATATCCCACCCCTCCACAGTGACCCCCAAACATATAAAAAAATGTTCCTCTTTGCTTTTTTGTTTCTTTCTCTTGCCTGGTTGCTCTGGCAAGGATTTCCAATACTATATTAAATAAAGTAGTGAAAGTGGGAATACCTGTCTTGTCCCAGTTCTTAGGGGGAGTGCTTTCAACTTTTCACCATTCAGTATGTCGTTGGCTATAGGTTTGTTG
>CAUYRT010079678.1:0-51833 GCA_963574885.1 Lepilemur ruficaudatus | reverse complement strand
TTAAAATCAAATATTAATAATGAGAACTAAAAATAGTAGTTTTAGCTACACATAGAAGATTATACCAAACTATAAGACTCAACACATAAGAAGGCCACTCACTTTAAAATCCCCGGGTAAATTTTTTTTTTTTTTTTTTTTGAGACAGAGTCTCACTCGGTTGCCCGGGCTAGAGTGAGTCCCGTGGTGCCAGCCTAGCTCACAGCAACCTCAAACGCCTGGGCTCAAGCAATCCTTCTGCCTCAGCCTCCCAAGTGGCTGGGACTACAGGCATGCACCACTATGCCCGGATAATTTTTTCTATATATTTTTAGTTGGCCAATTAATATCTTCCTATTTATAGTAGAGACGGGGGTCTCGCTCTTGCTCAGGCTGGTTTCGAACTCCTGACCTTGAGCGATCCACCCGCCTCGGCCTCGCAGAGTGCTAGGATTACAGGCATGAGCCACCGCACCCGGCCAAATCCCCCGGTATTTTAAACACAAAGTCTTGGGCTTTGCAATTGTAAGTTGCTTTAAAGTGTATGTCCTGTGCTCCACAGAATAGAAAATGCACAAGCCTATAATCTCATATTTTAAAAAAAGAGAGTACTCCAGAATCTCCCAAATGCCAAAACAATTTGCATGAATAAAATAGCATGACTTTCAAAGTCTGAAACTTTAAGTAGCTACCCACTACCCATCACTCAAAAAAAAACCAGATTGTTAGAGTATAAATAAAGAAAGTAATTCACAAGATAAATGCAATATTTTAATTTCTAAGATTTCCTAAAAATTTACTGCTTTTTAGTGGAGAGCAGTAATAGATTCATATATTTAAATTGCCCAGTTTTCAGCACCTCCATTTCCTTCCTGATCCTAAAAAGGCCAAAAGAGTATCTGCTCCCTATGGCTTATATTCAGCCAATTAATCTGTGCAATCTAGAATTGCCACATTTTGAATTAAGTCTATAAGCAAAAATAAAGTGCAACAAATCATGCTGTTGCTATGCTTGCTCCAATCTTGGCGCTATTACTTTCCACTGGTCCCTAGATGGGGTTGTCTCCTCCTTTAAAGGCTTGAGAATAAGGTATTAGGGTTACATCTGACAGGTACTGTTGCCGTCTTTACACAGGTCAGCAGAGCCACTGCTTTTCCGTCAGCTGGTCCTTATCTGCATCCTCTAGCGGTATGCTAATTTGGAATTGAGCATCAGGCCCACTCTAACTATAAAGAGACCACCCTACAGTATATTAAAAGGTTCACATCAATGTATGCAATTTAAATGCGCATGCATATAATTAACTAGACACATTACCAGTGTGAGCTGCTAATTTGGAATGAGACACAAAAGACCGGAATGTGTGCAGAGGAAAAAAACTTTAAAATTAAAATGACTACATAATGAAAACTGCTTCATGCTGTGTCTACTATTTTCATGTAAACTTACTATAACTGTAAATATATTTTAATGAACAGTAGAAAGAGGCAATTACAAAGAGCAAAGGAGGGCAGCACAACAGTGAAACATCATCAGAATAGCTTTGCCTTCATATTAAAAGTGCTGCCTGAAGACAGGGGATGAATTATAACTTCATAATTTCAGAGGAAACATGTTTTCTATATTAAAGACACATACCTATTTGCCAACCTGCTAGCAACGAAAACAGAATACCCAAGTAAAAACAGGAGGAAATCCTAGCTAACAGAAAAGATAGGAAATCTAAATTTGACATTTGGAATTTAAAATACCCGGTTAGCTTCTTCCTCTTTGGTTAAAACAGCTTTACATTCCCTTAAAGATTTTTCCAGTGTGTAAGTTCTTGATATTCTTAAGCATCAAATGCCGTTACAGGTATCATACTCAAAAATATATGTGAAATTTTAGGAGTCTTCATTTAAGTGATGTCTATATCTTGGAACAACTACAGAATAATTTGCAAGTATAAAATGAGTGTGATAAATTCCACTAACTTAAAAATTTTAGGAAAATAATGCAACACGTTTGACACAGATATCTTTTTGTTATTAGTATTATAATCCAGGTGGAAGGATGAGAGGCTAGTTTGAGGATATCCACTGACCATCTCCAGGGCTCGGCCTGTGAGACATTGGGATGGAAGGTGAGGAATGTTTTTGTGAAGCAACCAAAAAGTTCAGCCCATGAAATATCCTATGAGTTCTAATTCTTTAAAGGGGCGTGGGGTTTTGTCAAATATTGGAGGCTAAATAATCTTTAAATCTTTAAACGAAAAATAAGACCTGATGGTGGAAGTCAAGAGTTAATAGAACAGTTTTCCTTAATGCAGGTCACCTAGTTTGCATACTGAAGAGCTCTTATATGGATATATTGAAAAGATCTTACTTTTAAATGTCAGATGAACAGTTTGGGTTTGGTTAAAAGAAGATGAATAACAACATCAATTACTGTCCTTGTTTTATGGTTATAAATTCTATTATAACAAACCTACAGATTAAGATGGAATATAAAATATAAGGCAGCTATCTTAAAATCCATTAAAAATGATATGGATATAGTGTTATTAAGAATTATAATTACTCAATGATGCAACTGACTGTCAAAACAGAGTGAGCTGCTTGCTTGAGATGTGTCAAACAGTGCCCACATCTCCAATTCCTAGTAATAATTCTTTTCCAATCTGACTCAGCATTTGTATGCAATTTATATTCAGAGAATTGTGGAATTTTGGAGCATAAAGAGGTTTTATAAATGATCTAATATAAGCCTCTTGCTAAAATGAAGAAACCAACTCAGGCCCAGAAGGGTTAAGTAAACTCCACAGGGAATCCAGCCAGTTAGTTCACTGCTTTTTCCTTCTACCATGTTGCCTTTCAAGTAATAATTCTAGCAAAACAATATATGTAGCAATTACTTTACTTAAAAATTCTGCTTTCACTTTCATTTTTCTTTGAATCTTTTTTCCTCAACTTGGAAGTCTTTTGGTCAATAGATTTTATAGATTAATTTTCGACAGTACATTTAAGAGTATTAGTAAATATTTTCAAAGGACCAAAGTAATGTGTTTTGATAGTCCCTTAACATGAGAATAGTGAACTAGGCTTGCTTCATTTTATATCATTTTTCTTAACAATTAGAACCATAATAGTATTTAAGTGCTGTTTTAAATTTCTTACTCATTCCTTTTAACCAAGGTGAAGCTAAAGCAGACTTTAAAAGCTTACATCCCTTCTAGTTATTTTCAATAACTGTAATCCAAGGGTAAATACTGCTAATTTCAGAAGAAATGGTTTTAAAGCATAAAAACCAAGGGATGTGATTTGCTGAATAAGAATCAGAAAAGGCTGCCACAGAATAATCTTTTAATTCCAGAATTGTATTTACAAAAATTTACTGAAGAGTGAAAACTGGAATGTTGATATCCAAGGGTATTAACTGTGATTTGCTGACTCCAGTTTTACAAAAACCCGGTCATGTGAGCTAGGTTCCTAAGTGATATGTCCCTTTCATCAAATAACTTAAGCCTATTAACAAAGGCTTTGATGGTACTTGGTCCATGGAGATTTCCACTAATTGCCCTGTGCTTTTAACAGTTCCAAATACATATTATAATTGTTTATTATAAAAATGACTAGAGAGCAGTTGCTTCGTGCCTTACATCAGGCTAATGAACGTCAGGATGCGCAGAGAAAGGTCTATCAGTCTACATGCTAATGCAGGGACAAAGCCTCAAAACAGATCCCTACTCAATGCAAAGTGAAGCACACTAGTCGTTCTGGACTGTCAAATATGTAACAGTGGTTATAGGTGAAAAATATGAGGCTTAAAATACATGGCTAGTTTCAGAGTTCACTGATCTTCAAGAACACCAAAGAACAAAATGAAAAAAAAAAAGATATTAAGCCATAATTATGTTATAAACTTCTGGGGGTAGAAAACCATATTAATATCTTATTTACCCTGGAACCTCCCATAGCATGAGCTACAGTTCTGGCATATGATAGGCATTTAATAGAGGTTTATGGATTGCTCATGAAAATATTAAGACTCATCATAGTGATTAAAATAATTTCTGAAACTGCAACAGTTACTTGAATACATGGGAAGCAATGTGGTAAAATGGAAATAACTTTGGCTTTGGAACCAGACAACCTAGGGTTTAATCCTGGTCTAGCACCAACCAGCTATGTTCTGCTGAGCAAGCTCTCTTTGAGTTTTAGGCTCCTTGACTGTAAAGTGGGGATAATACTTGCTTTGCAGAGACATTAGGATAAAATGAAATGGTTATGTCAAGATCACCTAGCACAGTGTCTGGAACAAAAAGAGTGCTCAATCTGGTGCTCTTTGGGTGGAATCACAAACCTTAAAAAATTAAGAGTTTCAATAACATCAGAATTTCAATAACCTAATTTTTCAGGCTTTCTTTACAAGCCTTCTGTACCTGGACATGTTATGTGTAACAATAAGCATATATTTATTAATCTGGTGACAAAAACTGATAGATATGCCCCATTGCAGACTAAATAACTGTGATAAACCATGATAAAATCATGTGATGCCAACGAACAATGTTCTTTTTCTAAAACAAAAACTTTCTGCCTATTTATCATTCAGTTGTAAAATACTGGCACAGATACACTTTGTACTTGTAAAAAACGTATTTTCTACACACTTCTCTACTGTGAGCCCATTATCCTTACCAGTAACTTCCGGTGGAGGAAGGCATATTACATCCAAAAAGTAACATGTGATGCACAGTATCCATGCTGGCATGAGGTTTGAAGTCAACTGTTGAGAAAAAAACGATACATGAATGTGAATACAAGTTATACTTCCGTGCATAAATGTTATAAGAGATCACATCTTTGAACAGTTTGAATACCTGTATAACAAAGATGTTTCAATACTCTCAGGATAGAATGCCCTGGTCACATACATTATTTTATTCTTTAAGATGAATGTGAGTTAATAATTTAATTTAGCAGGGTAGTAAACTATTATACAGCTAATAGAAAAAATAATAATAGGCTAAATATTACACATACACACAGACATTTTTTAATGGAAGATCCCTTTTATAGTGGTGGAGGGCATTATGTGGGTATAAAGTGAAAGCCCCAGGCTATGGGTTCACAATATACTTTTTTCCAGATCTCAGTAGAGTGCTGAGTACCATAAAACACTGCACAATATTGCAGTGAAACAAAAGCCACAGTGAGTGGTCAAAAACATGAGCAAAAAAACCTCATAGAACAAATTTATTACCATCTTAAAATAACAATAGTACTGCAGTCACTAAGATGTATATGGAAAAACAATTTACTAGGGAAGAAAAATAAAAGTGGAAAATGTATCTTTACATAAGTACAGAAAACTAAAAATTACCGTCCTGAATGAGCATAGAGCACTTGTTAAAAGGATATTGAAACTCATACAATGTCATTTCTCTTTTTCTCCTAATAACAGTAGTTGAAAGACATTAAAATAAGCTAAAACCAGTACAGAACTAAAACAGAGAAAAAATTTAAATTAAATTATATTATTAACTATTTCCTGGGGTGTGTATGACTCACTCCTTTTTGTCCTCCTTCAAAATGCTGCCCAGTAAGCAGTAGCAGTTTACAAGTCACTTTTACACATAAAATGCTAACTATTTGCAAAACTGTATCTTTTAGTTATTTTGATTGGTCTGATAAAATTAATAAAACATCATTTATTGCTAGACTATGTATCTGAGACATGAATATTTATAAATTTTTTTAGAAAGTTCTACATTAAACTCTAGCATCTCAGCTTGCAAAGGATGGTTGATCAGAAAACACAGGGCACCTACTATGTGCCATCTTGACTTACAACTTTCAGAGGAAATAAAAAGCTTTCCATTTACTGCACTAAAAATAAGAACGTAAAGAGTAAAAATCAAATCTTGAGGTTTTCATACCATCATTTAAAATACTAAAATGGCTGGAAAATGGACTTGATGTCTCTTGAGATTGTTTTCTATTACCAAAGAACGTAGTAAGCTTAAGAGATTGAAGAAAACACTTTGCAAGGAAAGAACCAATTGGAAGTCACAACAGTGACAATTCAGAAAAAATCATATCGTTATGAAGCCCCAGTTTGTTAGAAAGAGAAACAGAAAGAAGAGGGATTACGTGTCTGGAGACCATTCTCAAGTTGAGTGCAGCATTTCCTTCCTCCCTTCCAGAATCCTATAAGGAATCTGTCCTGGCTGAAGGAAAATTGGAAAATTGAAAAAGTACCCAGGCTTTATTTGTCTTTTATTCAGTTTAAGTTTATTTTAGTATATGATACAATTTGTAGCCTTACATTCATTTTTTATCAGAATCTTTATATCACTCTACGGACATCTATAACTTTTTTGTCTGACTGTATCCCCCTTCCATCCCCCTTAAAAAAAAAATTTCTCTGCCTATCCACAATGGGTTGTCAAACAAGAAGCTGAATCCTCTGATTTTTCAAAAGCTATGTCGATGATTACATGATTTCCTCCCTTAGATTACCTTATTATGGGTGGATAGATTCCCTATGACTGACTCATTCTTGGAATTTTGGTAATAAGCAAACATGGCCAAGTGCAGTTTATTCCAAGTATTCAACTGTTGCAAAACAATGTGAGTTTCAGGCATCAGCTCAAAATCCAGGTGGAAATATCCAGCAAAGTTGGAATTGTGTGGCTCTTGCTCAATAAAGAGGTCAGAGAATTACATGTTTGGGAAGCACTCAAAAACTGAACCCAGAGGCTGTGGGAATGGACAGAAGCACCAAAAGGGGAAGTAGGAGTCACAGAGAAGGCTCAGGACAGAGCTTTAGGGAAAGTCCTGAGCTGTCAGAGTCTGTTTAGGAGACGACAAAAATGTCTTTTTTATATTAATGCAGTGTGCGTGCTGCTGTGAAACAAAGCAAAAACCTTTTCAGAAAAGGAGTGAGCTATCAGTAATTTCATAAAATGAAATCTTAATAAGCAAAAGATGCAGGTAAGGACAGGGAGGAGATCTGTTGGGAGAGGAACAGATCACAAAGGCAACAACATATAATCTCTGCAGCTTTTCATTAGGAAGGAAAGACAACGGTTTGCCAGGGCCCTTCCTTGTGCAAGAGAATCTTCTAACTGTTCTTTGTAAAGGAAAGTTAATTACCCAACCATTTTCTGATTTTTGTCTCATTCTGACATACTATTTTAACTATCACTCACTTGCTCCACACTGAACTCTTATGAGATGTGTGTTTAATTGTCATTTCTAAAATGAGAAATCTACGTCTTGAAGAGGTAGTAAAAGAAAATTCTTCGGGGTTCCCTCTCATCAAAACTTATTCTCACTGACTCATACATTCCTCCAGAAACTCAAGATCTAATTTAAATGCTAAGTAAATTAGCGGTACACAGCAAAAGCAAGCAACTCACTATCTTTTTTCATATCCTAAAGTGTAATATCTAAATATTTATAAAATTCTAGCTCAAAGTACAATTCATTGCAAGTTCAAATGAAAAATACCTCCAGCAAAAGGAATGTCATCAAAATGTAAATCCAAAACAAACAGTAGATGCCTTAAAGCAGTGCTTGGACAATTTCACTGAAAGGCCTGCTGCCAGTGGTGGGGAGGGGCTGGCTGGGAAAAGATTATTCTGACAGGTTCATTTCCTGGGTTTGTTCCATTCCACTTACTAAGTCTGGCTTTGAAAAATAAGGCCCCACGCCCTAGTGGATAAAAATAAGGTCTGCTGGGCACAAGACACATATATTCCTATGCAGGAGATTTCAACACAACACAAAACAGAATACGGAAAAATACTTTAAGATCACATCTTAAAAGAAATTTCTCCTTTTTTTTTCCCTCCCGTCATATACCAAAGAAATAAAGGATCCAAAGGGAAGAGAGCTAGAGGATAATAATGAAAACAACTGCATTTAAGTGTACAATTCTGACAGGCAGAATAAACAAAGGCAGACTTGGGATGGTGAGAAATAGCGCAAAACACATCCTCAAGAGAATGCAAGGGAATAGTATATCCAGTAAGATTAAAAGTGCCACCAACTCTTCTAACTCAATAATAAGGTGACAGCTGCTTAAGTGGAAATGGTACTTTAGTCTCAATGGGAACTAACTGTTTGGTGCCTAATGTATAAGATCAGGGAAAATTTTATAGGCAAGTAAGTCCTGGGCACTCAATATCTTTGAAGGACTAAGGCTCCAACAATAGTGACTCACACACACTAATTAAAGGAAATACGATGACACTGAAAGTGTAAAGGTGGGAGAATTTCTCAAAGGATAATGTCATTGGAGATGACTTGAAAGTTTGTGTGTAAGTAACATATTGAGCAGAGAGATATTTAGGTCTAATTTCTGGAGTTTTAAGCAAAATTTGCCCTAACTGCATCAAGTTGTTTGGGATTTCTGATCTCTTCTAGCTCACATCAAACTACAATCAGGGTCATAAAATTCTCTAAGAATGTGGCCTGGGACAGAGTTTCATTTAGCACTTCGCTTTTTGTCTGTATTTCCTTTCCAAGTGGATATCACTGCATGTCAAATTTTGATCTTTGTGCCAGACTCAGGACATGGAAAGATTCTGAAGAACGCACATAGCTAAGTGGAGGAACCAGAGATTTTGGAGATATCCATGTACATATTACCAGCCCTACATTACCATTAGAAATGGCAGGAACATTGTTTTTAGCTAAAGATATTCATTAGAGGAATACTACAGACCATGGATAATAAATGTATTGAACGAAAAAGAACTGCCTTGCAAATTCGAGTTTGGATCTCAGGAACTTTGGCATTCTAGAATTGTTGCCTGTATATATCATTAGAGATAATCATTGTTAACCTTCCTTTTTCCTCCCAGTGGAATCATATTATATACCGTAAACAGCCTATTTTGCATATTGTGGTTATTTTCATGTTATTAAACAATTTTCTTCAATGGTACTTTTCAGCTTGGGCTGTATACTATAATTACCTATGGAGCTTGGTAAAAATACACGTGCCCAGGTCAATCCTAGATCAGTCCCTTCTATTCCTCCATCAATATCACAATCAAATCTCCAGAGGTCATTCCTAGCTAAGTGTATCTTTAAAAGTGTCACAGGTGACTTTGATTATAGTCAGCATTTTTAGTGGCTGAATATATTCTATTATGTGAGTATACTCTGAGTTTAGTCACCTAATTTCAGTTAACTTGAGATTGTATTGCTCCTTTAAATGTACAGGGCAAATAGTAAAAACAAGGTCTTAAAAAAAATAAATTTATGAAAAGAGTTTCCAGAGGTAAAAATTCAGCTGATATTTCAGGGTTGTTTTATTATAAGAGGCCACCAAAACTCTGTGTTACCTCATGCAGTTTTAGCTGTATCACCTAAAATCCTTTTAATGTTGAGGTCTGAAGCCGGCATATAAATCAAGACTCTAATGATTACAGCCCAGTCTGATAAACAGTCTGTATTCTAATATTGCTCCTGCTTTCAAGCCATATTCAATAATGATAGAATTGGGAAGGTGCATGGTTCACGAAACAATAATGTAAAAGAGATGTCATGATTTTAAAAAGAAATACAGGCCCTAAAATCTTACTACTAGTATTTCTTTATTTCCAAAAAATAAAGATGATACTTCAAAAACTGCTCAAAGTTAACTGAAGATAGTAATGCTCTAAATTGTGATGTAAGTGTAGGATATGGTCAACTTTAATGTTCATAATCTTGTAGTTTGCCCAAACAGATACAGATAAATGTCAAGTTCACAGTACTGCAGTCCATTTGCCAGGATGTTAAAAATCTGCAACCATGGCATAGTATGTTGTCTCCTGCAAGCCTCCTCCATGACCATGAAGCAATTTTACACTAAAATAAAGATCTTCTGTTTGAACATTTCTAGCCAGAAAGCTTAATAGTGAAATAGTCATTAATTCCTGATAGCATGGACAATGACATACAGTGTATGAAGAATCCTTAACACGGTTCATGAGGACTTCAAGCTGCTGTTGCCAGACTGACCAAGAAATAAGACACCTGAGCAAGCCTATATATTAACTATAAAATGAAATAATTGTTACTTATGAATAAAGGGATTTCAACACAAAACAGAACTCAACTTCTAGGTGATGTATCTTTTAAAACTGAAGTTTATAGTATATACCAGAACCAACTAAAGAATCAATAAATAGATTTTATCAGTCAAGCTATGCAAGATAAAAATAGCACAAGCTTCATTAAGCCCTGTTTTTGTAATGTATTCCTACAATAGTCTCCCGCTATTAATTTCCTACAGAATTATATCCATATTCCATGTTTAAGGCCATGCATAACATTGTGCCAGGCTCCTGGCTCACCACATTTCCAACATGGCAACCCTCATATCCACTCTTCACCCTCGTGAGGCACCTAGCCTCACTTAACAATCACAACCACTAACAGTTACTGAGGGTTTACCCTGTGCCAGGCACTCGTTTACTCCTACAAAGACCCTGTGAGTCTGGTCCTTTGTCCTCCCAAATACATGAGCCTTAAGGAGAGAAAGGTAGAATAGCTTGTCATGCAGCTAGAAAGTCACGCAGCTTGGAAGTGGTGAGGTTAGGATTTGAACACAGAGCAGTCTGGCTCAGAGCTCATGCTTTCAAGCACTGTATGATGCTGTCGCTCATTTAAGTTCCTTCCTGATCACCCTGTTGGGCACTGTTTCCCTCTACATATCCAAATAGGCCATCTTCCCAGGTCCAGATCCAATCTTACCAACCTCCTTCACAAAATATTCTCTGACTAGACCAACTCATAGTGATCTTTCTAGAGCTGACCACTACGGTAGTTCCTACAGAAATAGCCAAAATGGCTATTTCAGAATGACTGTCAAAATCCCGTGAAGCCCTCCACAACTGGGGGACATCTATACATCAGATTTGATTCAAACCTGGGCTGCCTGAATTGGCCATTTTACTGGGGGTAGGTGAGGTGTCATTTTGACATCTCTGCATTAAAATAGCTATGTCAACATGTTGATTACTTTTTGGTGATCACTGGATGTACCTAATTGAAGACATTCCTAACTCTCAGCTTTATAAAGTGTAATAAAATGGTTCCTACACCCCTCCCACCCTTTTTTTACTGTAATAAAAGCCTGGAACTTGTTGGAGGTTGTCATGTTGGAAACATGGGTGTTTGGGTGACCAAAGGAGAGAGGACACTCAATAAATACTCTGAGATTCTGAAAGAGCGTATATAGCAGCAACAACTCCTTCATGATCATGACCAAGTAAATTGGGTTTTATCTACTCATCAGAGTATCTTATTTGTGCTACTGATAATAACTCTTTCCATGTAGCTTTCACTAAGAAACTAGAAGAGCTGCCTAGGGTGACTGCTGGAAGGTACTCAACAGTCATTCTGGGAGACAGAGACTATTCATTATTCATGTTGGAAAAAAATTCTCATTGAAAAGAGAAGGGAAGGGATACTCAGTCAACTAATTGGAAGCAGAAAGGTGACAGCGTGATTGCATGGGGATGGAGATTCATACACATGTACGCGCGCACACACACACACACACACACACACACGTATTCTTCTATTTACCGCTGTCAAAGCCATAAAATGTGGATATATGAGCAATGTACCTTCCATGACTTTAGTCTTTATAGTCACACTATCCAGTGACCCATAAGCATAATCAAAATTAGATTGTTCATGCAGTTCTCAGAGTAACCCAACATCACCTAATCATGTGCTTTGTTTAAGAAGGGTCACATTTGGAAATCTTCAAATCTGTAACAACTATGCAATTTTACAAGCAGAAATTGTTTTACATTCAAGAGAGAAGCTCAGAAAATGAAAAACAATGAATCATTAGATTAATTTAATCTATTTCTAAATTCAGTGGCTTCTATCTCATTTGTAGAGTGCAATTTGATAGATAGGGACCTGCCATCACTCACTAAGGAAAAGACACATTTATTTACAGGTCATCCATGTGAGGGAAAGCAAGTGGATGAAGATGACAGTCAAATTTCTTGGCTGAGTGGGCTGCTGTCAAAGCCAATTCCTCTGAGTGTCTGTAAAACACCTTTTAGACAGCACCACAGTTCAGTGGTCAAATGCAGATTTTATCATACCTTCACCCATTCCAATTCTGTGATTTCTTATTAAAACAATAAACAAAAGCAATGCTCTAGGGGAAAGCTATGCTTTTGTTCAAAATATAAAAATCATTCTCACCGCCATTACAGTATTTCCCCAAATACCTACTTTAATTTGCATTTAATAATTCAATACAAATATATAAACACATCATCCAGGTAGTATGTCCACATGTAAATGTAATAGGCATATATACATACGAATTCCATGACAACTGTGATGGTATCATCTCAAAATTAAGAAGTATATTTAAAATGCATTGTATAGCCAGTCACATAACCATAAAGCCAAATTGTAAGTCATTCAAATCCAATTTTGACTTTTAACACCATCAAGAAAGTTTGTCTTAGTCGTAATAACCAATGTGAATTGTACTCTGTAATTTTCTCCAGAAATTTGAAAAGTGCAAGGAGAAAGGACTTTTCATACGTGTTAACACTCTTATTCTTGTCTTCTAGAATTCTGCTAGCCTGTGACTTCCCTGAACTTGTATCATACTTCACATCCCCATTGCCTAGCCTAATAACTGGCATGCAGCAGAATTTTTAAAGTTTGCTGAATTAATGAACAAGTGGCTTTTCTTTAAAAAAAAAAATTATTCCTTACATTAAAATAAAAGACATAATTTAAGGCAAAAGATAAATTTTCTACTATTTGAAATGCTGAGTTAGAAAATGGCCCCCAAAAAGCAAATGGTTTTTTACTATTCATTTATGTATTCAGCAAGAAATTATTGAGTCCCTACCATATCCTGTGGCATATACCCTACTGGGATTCAAAAATTTTAAAAGACATAGATAATAAAAAAAAAAAGAAGGTATGAAATAGTTAAGTGTCTTAAGAATGAACAAACAGAATGGCTATAAAAAATAAAAATTATTTTTTTAAGTGAATGAACAAAGTATTATGAATTCTCTATAATTCCTCATTTTCAAACAGATCTAATCTTATGATAAGGCATCCTGAGATCTAGAATTTGGGACAATCCACAAAAAAACTAAAGCCTCACTCTTTATGTTATCAGAATACCTTAGAATGGAAAAGCCTTGGCTACTCAACAAGCAAAATTTTCACTTTGGGGGTGTGGGAAAGCAATGTGATCACTTCCCAGCATATCGGCTCTATATCCAAGCCCCTTTCCTTCTGCAAATCTTTAAATCTTCATGTGTATTGGGATTTATTTTGTAAGATGGTTTGAGGTTTATTTTATTTTTCGGCAGACTTGGCCAGAGTGTTCCCAGTAGGGAGCAAAGGTAAGGGAATGAAAGAATAATTGCATTTGATGTGAGGAAGACAGAGGTGTGCTATTGCTATATTTCAGTTCAAGCCACTCACTTGATAACTTCTTTCTTTTCTTCCTTTGTTTCACTATCCCCACATTCAAAGCTGTTATAATTCAAATGCATACAACTAGGTTAACACATAACTAGTAAAAAGCTTGGGCAGATATCTTAAATTCTCTGACCCTCTGTTTCCTCTTCTGAAGAATGGCTTAAATATGCTTAGCTTTCAGTATCTTCAAGTCAAGCTCTCAGCAAATACTGTCAGGTAGGATGATGGTAGTGGTCTAATGATTTATTTTTTTAAAAAAGAATTCTTTACAAACGATTGTACTAGCACCTAATGAAATCAAAGATATAGATGTTCCTTGTCTCTGTTTCTCTAGCTATAAAATGAGACTATCTATCTATAGGGTTATTCTAAGAATTAATGAGATAATAGACGCACAATTGCCTTTATTTATCCCCTTATATGAATGGTTATTTGGTATTTCTCTTTGGTTTACCATTTCCAGTTCTAATTTGCCTAGATCTAAGCATCTGTGGTCGCTGGATTAGGTAAACAATGACAACCACAAGTCACCTGGGTACAGAAAGTTAAAGGACTCACACAGAAGATGAAACAATCCATTTTGAACAAGTAACAAAATCTTTAGTATACATGTAATCCTCCAAACAATAAAGAAAGGAAGAAATACTGAAAATAGTTATTAATCTTAGAAGGCCTCTTAAGGACCTTAGAACTTGGAATATTTTAATCTTATAAGAGAGTTGCCTAAGAAAATGCAGAAACTGGTTCTAATATAGACCTTTATGTGTTTCCTATGAATGTTTAACTGGACTGAATATATTCACTCGTACTTTTCAATTTTAAATTATGTGAAAGTAAACATTTATATTAGGTGAGCCATAACACATTCCAGGATATATATTTATAGTCCTTGGAATTACCAGCTCTAAAAGCATATACTATCACCAACCTCCAGAAACAAACCAGTAACCTGTTAACATGAGATCCGTAACATTGCTGTGACACATGACTACCATGTTTACACAGGTGTGCAGGGTGGCTTTCTCTTCCAGATAAATTTGAAACAGGAGGAATCAAGACTATCCCTCAACTTGGACAAACAAAATATAAATTAGTGAAGAAAAAAACATCATGTAAAATTTCTTTTTATGAGTAAATATTATTTTCTCCTAGGTGGCCAAAAATATGGAAATGAAATTAAAGAAAGCTTTACTATTAATATTTTAATTATGAATTTATACTCTAAATCATATTTGGTGTTACTCAAAATACAACAATTAGAAACTTCAATTATTTTTGTCTTTAAAGTTATTCAGCTCAGGTTCTGAAAGCACTGTCCTTCCTAACTTTTTTCTTGTTAATGTCAAAATATTATAAAAAACAACAGTCAGGCAATGCTCAACTTCTCATGGTCTGATTTTCATTCTTAGGAATTAACTATGGAGCAAAGTTTGTTGAAAGTATTGTTATAGGTTGTATTTTCTGTTGTGATTGCCACCAAAGCGTGTGGGGAAAAAATACATGCTCAGTGCTCTGGCTTTGCAAGTCTATAAGGTACATTTCTGTGGGAAACACCTCATGAAAATTCATCCTCAGGCTGCCCCAAGACTACTGTACACATTTCACAATTCGCATAATAGCCGTTTCAGACAGCCCACTTGAAGATTAGTTTTGAGGGACCGAAGTACAACTCTCATTACGCTCACTTTCTCTCCAAAACCAACATCTCAAACCAGAAAAGTGACATGGAAAAAAGCAAATCCATGAATAATTTGCCAATCACATCTCTTCCCTAAAAAAGTCTGTCATAAGGGATGTTTAAATTAAAACAACCTAGATGGAAACAGATGGTGCTTTGTCACTTTTCCTATCTGATTCAAAGTCTCAGTTGGGGAAGGTCCTGTCATTTAAAACTCCTCTTATTCTACAATATAAACAACAGAATGAATTTTCCCTGACTCCTGACCTCCCTTCTCTGTCTTTCCTTTCTCTCCTTTCTTCTCTCCCTCCCTCCTATCCCTGTTCTCCCTCCCTTCCTTCCTTCCCATCCATCTATCTATCTGTTTGACAGGTAAAATCTTATATTCACCAATGTTGATTTTAAGTGCAGTCAATTTATAGCATGAACCAGCAGGTAAATAAACAGTCTGTTGAGCAGAGCAGAATTAAGCATCCTGCCACAGACAGAAAGCCAATACTATACAAATGGGACCACACAGAATTGGCAGCCATTGACATCTGCATGCAACTCCTTAACTACTATTACTCATGAATCTCTCCAGATACAGTTTGTAATCTTGTCTCTCAGTGGCTCTCTCTAGTTTGTTTCTGCATTAGGCATGATAAATGCACCTTAGAAACTGACAGTAAAAGATTAATATGCTCATAACCATCAAAGAGAACCTTTTACTGATTTCGAATAGCGGCCTCCTCCCCCTGCCCCAAACACACACACACCATCCAATTAATACTTACTCACGAAGGCTTCCTCATCCACTGGCAAACGCACCGACATGCAGAAGTAGGTATCAGACTATTAAAGAAAGAAAGATACAAAATCTGAATTAAACTGCTGCTAGTAAGGAAGAAATTATAACTATTACAAGCATGGCCTCTATGATTGAAAGAGCAGTACTGGTTCAGCGAGGTGAGGTTACCTGCTGCGTGCTGGGTGGCAGGTTAGTAGACGGGCTAAGTCTAGAACTTAGGTACCCTAAAAATTCTCCTAAGACTCTTTCCTAAACAATTTTAGACCTTATTTAGAAAACCAACTGTGAGCGATATGTCTAAAATTGTCATAGTTAAAAGGCAACATTTTAGATGCTCACATAAAAAGAGTGGAACAATTTAATGCATTCGATTCTAAAATGGTAAGCGTTAGTTTTGACCATCTTTGCTGCTTGCAAAATTAAATATTTAATTTCCCGAATCAATCTGCAAATGCCCCAAATATTAAATAGAGAAGTATAATGAATAAGAGTTGGTCTTAAAATGTAATATTGTACTTGGTTGTTCTTTCTTTAACGTTTTTATGCAGTACATTGAAGAAATCAACATTAACTCAAACTATTCTTTCTTTTCCAGTTATTGGTCTCTTATCTAAATAGTCATTTTTCCACTATCAAATGTATTAATATCAAGACCTTTTAGTGATAAAAACTGCAATTTAAGGAGAATGGGCTTCTGTTGAAATGTGCACCCCAGTTCCCTAATGGAAATCCATCTGCAGTAAAGTATGTGCTATGGTTGATAATACACCAAATACAAATATAGGCTCCACTCATTTAATAACTCAGACTTCCTGGATTATTACTGGACAATCCTGGAATCAACCTACATGGTTATCTAGCAACATGGATAGAGATCATGGATAATAAAAATAATTACAAACATTTATTGAGAGTTTACTATGTGCCAGTACTGTTCTAAGCACTCCACATGTGTTAATTCCTTTAATACTCAAAGTACATTCCTATTATGCAGGTACTATTATTATCCTCATTTGACAGACAAGGAAACTGAGGCAAGTCAAGGTTAAGTAACTTTGCAAAGATGCCCTAGCTAATGGCAAAGACTCTCTCCTTGACCAAACTCTAGTCATGCTCCTCTTAGCCCTGTTCTTGATTAGGCCTCAACTTTGGCCTATAAAAACTTCAGACTCTCAGCTCAAATGATTTCATTTACAAACCCCACCCTGCCCCAACACACACATCAAGAGACTTGAACAAATACTAGCATAGTTTCTAACAGCTCAAGGCTGCATCCCTTGAAAGACTCCGTCATCCCTTAAGATGACTGCTTAAGAAACTACCTTGGTACTAGGGAAATTTATTGTTTGTTTCAGACAAAACCTGGTAATAGGTATGGGCCCCTGAACCTCCGCTTAGAGCAGTTACTTCAGAAAGCTTGGAACTATAAATTTTTTCTCCAACCCTTTGAAATGTAAACCTTCCACCAGCCCAAAGTGGCTTCTCACATTGAAGGAAATAGCTATGTTGAGCTCCCAGCCCCATGGGCACCTTGCTTTATTTAATCTACCCCACTGCCTCCTGTCATAAAGATATAAGAAGGTTGTTTCTCCTTCCAATAAGTGGCAATTAACAAACTCTGATGTCTCAAGGCACAGGGACAAATCCCCTTCACACCCCTTAGTGCTTTTCCCTTAGCACACGCCAGCCTTTGAAAGGTCTCCTACCTTTTGTTTTGGGAGTTCAGTTCACACTGGACCCTCTTCCCTACTGCAAAAGTTACTACTGAATAAAATCTGTTCTTATTATTTTAACTGGTGTCCAGCTTGTTTATCTTGGACACCAACAAGTGCAGAAGCAGAAATCTGAACACAGGCAGTCTGTGCATTATACTAATGCATTACAGGTCATCTGAAGCAATGTGACAAATAATGGCTTAAAAGCAAATATAAAAAGAAAAATAAATTTAAAGAAGCTAAGCATACATTTATAACAAGAAAGGATCAAAAGGTTGTGATGAAATGCAAATGAACCAGAAGTTCTTTTTAATTTGGACTCATCGTTTTTGGTTTTACTTTGATTTTACTGTAAGCCAGCTCAAGTTGTTTTCGGAATAAGCAAGTTATATGCATAAATAGATACATCAAATTCAGCAAGTTGGTTCTCTTGATTAAAAAAAAAACAAAATTAAGCACAACGTTGGCTACATGTAATACACAGAATAAAGAAAACTGCTATTTATACTCAGAATTGATCAGATCCATACTGTAATTAATATTCTTACTATCAGCTACCCAATTCAAAATGATAGAGTAACTTGGGAATGTCTTTCTTTTATCAATTTATGTTTCTTGGCTAGAACTTCTCTGCTAATGAGAATGTGTTCAGATTTCAACTATTTCTTTTCTGAGGAAAGAAAGGAAGGCAGGAAGGACGGAAGGAAGGAAGGAAGGCAGGAAGGAAAGAAAGAAAGAAAGAAAGAAAAGAAAGAAAGAAAGAAAGAAAGAAAGAAAGAAAGAAAGAAAGAAAGAAAGAAAGAAAGAAAGAAAGAAAAGACAGGAAACGAGCAAGCCAGCCAGCCTCCATAGAATACCTGTATCCTACACAATTATCTTGGGAGAACAAAGTCTATATTAGACATGGCCACAGTGGTCTACCATGCACCCTCATACTCTGACTTAGGATTTTACTTATGCTCCATTTTTCAAGATAAAGAATAATTCTGTTAGAAGAAGGTAAAACTTTTTTTTCTAAAAATGAGCACATTTAAAAATATGCTATGCATCAAATCAATAGCTAGCCTTTAGCTGAAAGCTCTGAAGACCACAATTCAATAGAAGAGAGAATCTTAAAAGGTAGCTTATTCTTTTCTCTACAACTGTAAAAGGCATTGGTGATTTTGTTCTGGGGCACTTTGGTACCATGGCTTAGTTTCTAGAATTAAGTTGAGAGCTCAAGATCTATGTAAGGAAAATAAGCCCCCAAGGGTTAACTAGAGAAACCAAATCTTAAAGATGACTCCAGGAGCAAGTTCTGTCCTTCTCAGGCTGGCTGAGTATGTGTAAGTACTTTTCTAAAATGAACTACACTGTGAGTAGGTCGAACAGGCATTTTGCACCTTTTTTTTTACAGAAATGGAAACGGATTCACAGAAAGCTCATTCATCTACTTAAGGCCACTCAGGCAGTTAGTGTTAGAGTTAGGATTAAAAGCCTTCAATTTATGCCTTCAAGACCATCAGAGATATAGTTTGGTATCTTTCTTGCCACTTTCTTGACATCAAGTTTTAATCTAGTTAGACTGTGATTCTAGCTAGACCTTGAAATCTTCATGCCTCTATTTTTCTAACTACGAGAATAAATTCTATATTTTAAATAAAATGTAAAGCTTTTCATAAGTAAATGAATAACTTTTTGTTTTTTTTACAAGATATGTAATTTGTTGAAGAATGAGGTTGGACAATGGCCTTTGCCAGACTAAGCGCTCACTACAGCACAGGGAAAGAAAGATTATTTAGGTGATTGTAAAATATTATTTGATCAAAACAGGTTAACTTCTATAGCAGGTCACCAAAAATGGATGATTACTGTAAATTTAATTCCCATGCTGCAAGCATCGATCAGTTTAAGAATTTAAGACAATAGTGATGTGTAATCACATAGTTAACTACGGCAAACACTGCGGTTGAGCAAACTTTTCCAATAAAGCATAGTCTCCTGAGGCAAGAACATCAAGAAAACTTAAACGGTAAACTTCTCAAAGTAATAAAATCATTACTTCACTGATATGAGCATGTAATCAGTTGTGTTTTTCTTTTTTGCATGATGAACACCAAGAATACTATTTAACATAATCTGTCATTCTATAATATAAAAAAATCAAATGGTTTACATATATGATAGTACTTAGCATATGACACCTTGTAAAAGGGAGAACATTTATTGATACTCCTACTTCATTCTAGAAGTTTCCATCAAAGTTATTTCCCATGATAACACTATCAGGTTGGTATTACAGACACCACTTTAGAGATGGAAAACTGAAGCTGAAGAAAGTAAGTACCTTGTTTGCAGTTTTAAAAAAAGTGGAATTTGTACCCAGTTCCCTAAAGCAGTTCTCTTTCCACTAGGGAGAGAGAGCTATTAAAAGGTTATTTTTCAAACCTCACTAATATTTGAAAAGAAAATGTCCGTTCTTAGACACAATTTTAAGTTGTTTACTTGATTAATGGGAGAAATAAAGGAATCAAAGACACATAAAATTTAACAAGAAGTTTTAGTCCCTGTACCCTAAATTTTCAACCGCACCTGAGATCATTTCATGGACGCTTCCTGACAAGCTGCAATGAGCTAGACTAGAGTGGAGCCACAGCTATTCAATTCTGTCACCATTTTGTTTCTGCAAAGTTATTTGAAAACATATACATAACTCAGATCAATTCTGAAAACACAAACACAGCACCTTATTGCCCATTGTCATAGTCTTCATTCAAACACACTTAGAAAGGATGCTTCCATAATTCAACCCAAACTACCAATACAACCTTTCAAAATTTTTTATATATCATAATCATGAATTCTCTTTTTCTCTCTGTGGGAAGAACACTGTATCTGAGCTTGTGCCCAGAGACATCTGTAAAATGCTGCGGATTCAAACTTACAAGGCTCAGATACACAAAAAAGGGAAAAATAATACAAATCTACATAGCCATGTCACCCAGTGCTATCTGTTTTTACACATCAGCCAAATCTGAATTAAGAGGGATACGTTATTGCTGACGCCTCTTTACTACTGCTATTGAGAACTATCAAAGAAAAATCACATTTTTCTGATAAAAGAAAATAGTGCTAAAAATGAAAATAAAAGCCCTTATTACTAAAGAACTCCTATAATATTCTATTACTACATATTTTTAACCACAAGTTCTCGTGTAGGCAACTGTGTTCAATAACACCTTACTTAAATTATTCAAGAAAAAAAGCATTCTTTATTTTGAGACACAGATGCAGTGATTTCCATGGAAAAGGAAGTTAATCAAATCAACTGCTTATTTAAATTAATATAGGATTAAAAAACCCTCTGTATATCATTGCACATGAAAACTGTTCATATAACCGGTAATTTTTGGGGAAACCAGAGGTACCATTCAGATTCTAGTACTGACGACTATGATTTAATCCTGATTGGATAATATCCTTTTATTGTGCAGAATCCTCTTAGGCTACCTTTCTTAAAAACACTATTCAATGTGGTGACACAAACAGGTGTACAAATAGACAACATGACCCAGTTTTACCTGGATATGGCCCTTTTGCTTAGTTCTGTGGCTATCTGCAATTTGCAAATAGGCCATAAGCCCCAGAAAGATTATATCATGTATAGTATGGTCTCTGGTATCTTTTCTCAGTCATTCCTTGTTAAATAACCAGAACAATGAAAAGAAAAAAAGATAACTACGGAAGGTAATGGATAGATTAAAATAATTTCACTATGTATATGCATATCAAAATAGCATGTTGTATACCTTAAATGTATACAATAATAAAAACATAGAATCAGTGGAACCATCTCATAGTGCCAATTGTGACTTTGTGCTTTCTGAGCCGTTGCTCAGAAAGTAGGTAGTAACTTTTATACTAACCCTAGATTGCGTACATTTTGAATCCAATCCAGACAAACTGTTAAAGAGCCATAAAACCCTACATTTTCACATATTACTCATTTTGTATTGGAACAACTTGAATTCTGCAAAGAACTAATGGAAATCTCAGGATTGTTGGTAGTTCTGCCAGTCCAACAGTGGAAAAGCACAGAAAGTGATCAGGCACTTTTGAAAAATCCATATGTAAATGTCGAAGGGGCAGTTGGGTCCAAGGTCTGGAGTTCAGAGGTAAGGTTTACCCTAAAGATGTTAAATTTATGAAACATAAAAATTGAGCAGTAATAGGTGCAGAGGAAGCTGCTGAGCTAGAGTAGAGAGAAAAAAGGAAAAGAGAACTGACAGAGCTGTGAAGTGGCTGGCCAAGGAACAGCGGCCAGGGAGTTCAGAGAAAAACCAGGAGAGTCTTATGTCATGGAAGCCAAAGGAATAGAATGTTTCAAGAAAGAAGAGGGAGTAGTTAACAATGTTGCTAACCAAAATGGGTAAGTTAGCAGTATTCTCATAGCTACTACTATAATACAATATTAACATTTGAACATCTACTTTGTGTGTTAATATCCCTAACTTATTTTAAATAACCTGGTTCTTCCCTGTGGCTCCTGCTAGACGGACTGACTATGGATACTCTGTTCTCACGATTCAGGCTCTTCTCCAGGCTGTGTAAAGCTCAGTGGCACTCACTGTCCGTGGTATTTACCCTCAGCCTCTAGCGCTGCCATCTACACTGGCACCAGTGAAGAAATGCCTGCAGCAATGGTACCTAGCAGTCACCACAAAGTTTTCCCACCAACTCCTTCAGTGATGGTCACGGTGTCTAGGGCAACTTGGGAAACAGGAAAGAAAGAACATCAATGAAAAGAAAAATGAAAAATAATAACAACAGCAACAAAAACCAAATGCAGATTTAGAAGACTGAAGAAAAAGAATAGGTCAATAGGTTAATTTAAAAATTTGAATATTCAAAATAAGACAATGTGAGGAAAATTATTTGAAGCAATGCTAGTGTTACATAAGCTCCAGCAGAGTATACTTCCACCAAGTATTGAATCTCAATGGATCTTTGTTGATTTTCAACACAGAAAACTATTCCTGTTCCACAGATTAGTGGTATCAACATAAACAACTGATTTACCTTTTCAGCACACACGGATTTTAATTTCTTATAATGTATCAAGAACTAACGAGGCGATATACTATAAAAAATGGACACTTTTTACATAAAAGAGTAAGAAAAGAGCACATATTATAATATTAAAGTAGGCAACTTTTAGTAACAATCCAATGGACTTTAGGATATTTGTATAAATGTTATAGTTTCAGGCAAGGCTCTGGGCCGTTAGGCATTACATGTTTGTAAGAAGACGAATATTTTCAAAATATTAAGCTATTGTGTTCACATTTCTTTGCCAAATAAACCATACTTGGTTCCCCAGCAGGCATTCTATTATGGCCCCAAGGAAGAGGGCAGGGCTAAAGCTAAGCTAGCAAAGGGAGAGAACATGACACGGAAAAAAAAGAAAGTCCTTTGGCAAAGGGATATTAGTTTCATAGTACAGACATCGAAGATGATACCAATTAAGGAAACAGAGTCAATAAACCGCATTCATTTAAGACCTCTTACACTGCCCAAGGGCATTCATATAAGACCACCTTTCCCATACAGCCAAATACTATACTGACAAATAAAAAAGGGAGGAGGGGAAATAGCTTAATAAAAAGTTAGGCTTATTGTCTTGAATCAGAAGAGAGTGAGATACCTTTAATTGATACTTTTAAGATTTTCTTCCCTTGCTACCCAGAGGTCATGGGATTAAGAAGCTATAATAGATCAATTTTTAAAAGTAAAATATTCATTTTCTTTGCATATTTGAAGAATAGTATATAACCTGTGAGACGCTGCTACACAAATAAGCAAAGGACAATTTGTAAGTTAATGTATTAATGTATTATTTGCATTTCTGTTTGTTATGCATTGATAACTGGCATCAACACATGTAACATTGCCTTATAGTTTCCTGTGGAAGAAAAGATTTAAAATATGCAAATAATCTTGTAAAGCTCAAATATATTTATGTACTCGTGGCAACTATTAGCAGAATTTTCAACTGGAAAGATGGTTAAATTTTTATTTCACTGCAGTGGCACTTAAAATTGGTAGAATTATTTTAAAAAGAAAGCAAAAGGGCAATGCATAATTAGGGCTATGAAAAGTGTTTATCAGAAACAGCCATTTTCTCCTGAGAGTGTACTAAGCACGTATTCATCAGGACACATCGCAGAGACCATATTAAATAAGTATATGGCAACTCAATTATAAATAAAACATCTAAGAAAATGTTTATCATCACTAAGATGCATTTGGTTGCAAACAGCAGAAGACCAACTCAAAATGACTTAAGCCAACAGAGATGTAGTCTCTCACATAATGAGAAGTCCAGAGGTAAAAAGAAACGCAAGAATGATTACTTCATCCAACTACTCAACAATGTCAAGGAATCAGGTTACTTCCATCCTCAGCTATTTTCAGTCATATTCAGCACATTGTCTTTTATCTAAAGGATTCTCTCTTTATGATCACAAGATGGTTGCAGCAGCTCCCAGTATCACATCCTCACAAAGCAATTTCCAAAGGCTAGTGGAGGGAATAGTCTCTTCCTTAATGCCGTTTTCAAGAAGGAAACTCTCCCAGAAGCACTTCCGCTCCAAGAGACTTCCTCTCATATCTAAATGGCCAGTATAATATCACATGCCCATCTCTAAAACAATCATTAGCAAGGGAATAGGAATCATCATAATTGACTTAGATTAATCAAGATTCACTTGCTGCCTTAAAGAAAGCCAGTGCTGGAACAAAGTGGAGTTCCGTCAGGCAACAAAGAAGAGGAGGAGATGTCCATAGAGTAGGCAAACAATAGGTCCTGACAGCAATCTGAGTTTAACTAGCAGCAGATAATCTTTGGGTAACCAGGACCATTTTAGTGGAATGTTCAGAATTTTTGAAATCGTTGTCTTCTTGTCTAGCAAAATAACAATGTTAATTAAATATATACTCACTTAGACATTTTCTGCTGCGTTTCTTAGCTAGCTGTCAAGACATACTCTGTATAAGAAGACAAGAATGGAAAAAATGCCGATTCCCAGTTCAGCAAGCCTGATGATCTTGGGAGAAATAAGACATGGAACTCAATTCTAAGTTAATATAAGGCAATTGTGCCTCCTAAAAATGACACCTTTTGTCTTCCAAAGAAAAGGTATAACAGGCGAGGGGTACTTATATTTAATGACAGAGTCATATCTTTATGTATTATGATCAAGGGCAAAGTCATTCTGCTTCTCCCTACCTCTGTCACAGTGATTCTATGATCTATTCATTTTTCTTAGACTTCCAATTCATGAAGGAAACATTTCAACAGATTTGTATCCTTAGTCTTTAACTTTTAAGAGGAACTATAAAATCAAATATAAAAATATTCTTAGGAATGCTCTTTGATTTTCCTTTGTACGTCATAAACATCTCTATTTCAGCATTAGGAGTTACAAGAAAGCTCTTTTTTCTCTAGTCTGTTTCATGCTATTGGACTGTGTTTTAATGGCTGAAGCCTTGATTTATTCTTCTTTGTATTCCCAAAGACCACCTGGCACAAGAAGTGGGTACACAGTGAATTCATTTATTGAATTTTGTTGTGGTATATGACTAAGAACCTTTCATAAAGGGCCTGTTCCTACAAAAATAGCTTCAGAGCATTGAGTCATTTTTTCCTTCAAGCATTTTATTTATAGTTTTTTTTTAAGGCTATCAAACCAAATTTATCCCACTGTAATTTTCCAACTTTCCATTCAAAGACAATATTAATAATTCAAGAAAATGAATGACTCTACAAAGGTTGTTTCCTAAACTCCCAGGGCGGATACCTGTCATACAGTTAATGGAAATATTATTATAATGAACTAAATGGCTGTAGAAACTGCAAATGCCCATTTTCCAGATATGTTTTTACTTGTCATCAGTTCATTTTACATTATAAACATAGATACTGCACTTCAGTGCATGGTATCCTTTTTAAAACCAGTTTGAAAAATTCCTAAGACTTAATAAAGAAATAAATTCAATGCTTTAAAGTCAGCTTTATTTTCTTATGTTTTCTCGAGTTTACATACACACATGCACACACACATAGAGCATGATAAGTACAATAAAATGAAACAATCCTAAATTATTATCATTATATAATTAGGTTTCTTTAGTCAATGGCCTTTAGTGGGTCATATATGAAAACCTGACCTTTTATATCCAGCAGTTATAGAACATAAACAATATGAATTGTATTTAAGGGTGATACAAAAATTCTTTCCTTTGAGGAACTTTAGAAACTAAAGTCTACCATCAGGAAATGGGGAAGCATTAAGCCTGTGGTAAGGACAAGGAAAGCAATAGGAATTCAGAGTGGGGGGACCAGAGGGCTGACTTGGTCCTAGAGAGATCAATCAGAGGTGGGGGAGGAGGGCCGTGTGGCTGTGACTAACGTTCACAGAGGGCCTTTTCTCCCAATGAGATTATGCAGAGTCAGAAACGCAAGATAGGCCTGAGAAAAGATGACACTCATTTTTCAAGTTTCAACTTGTGTCCAGACCCCATCACTTGTAATGTATATTTTACAAATCCTGTAATTATCTTATGAATGATCTTGTGACTGGCACTGTACATTACACTTTACCATTTCTATAATGAAGTAATTAATTTGCTATACTTACTATTTAAATGATATCAATCAAGGTTCCTTTAGAAAATAGAAGACACAAATAAAGGGGGCAACTGAGAAGAATTTAACAAGGACCCAAGGACAAAGGTGTCTAGACTAAGGGAAAAGGGCAAGGGATGTTAAAATACCCCATGGATTTATAAAGCGGTAAGCTATTACTACCCAAAGATCTACAAGAGGCAAAATAAGGAAGAGTTACCAAAACCAGAAACTGCTATAGCCACAGAAGACGAGAGGAGCTATGGCATCGGGAGACAAACAGTCGCTCACAACCTGCTGCCCAGCAGAAAAGAAGCCAAGAAAATAAATACCCTGACCTCGTTCTCCTCCTGCTTGCCAGTCTTCTGCCAGTTCTTCCTACAAACTAAAGCCAACTGGAAGCCAGTGATCAAGGGAGCGCAAGGATGTAGGCCATAAAGGTCAGCCTCCTGTAGCATGCAATGGGCTGGAGAAAGGTGGGAAGGACATCGGGAGAGGCCAGTGGAGAATTTCCAGCACACAAAATACACCACTGATTTAATACTTCTGTTCTGGCAGTTCTTAGTATTTTAAAATTATGAAATGGAAGGCTTAAAAACAAAAGGAAATACTGAAATTTATGAAAAACTTTTATGTTTAAAACATTAAGTTCTTAAAGTCGTAAATCTGTTTCCCTTTTCCGCTTAGTTAAAGTGTGCGTGCTACTCTATGGCCAAATTACATTTCAAAGGGTGCCAAGTGTTCGTATGATTTTAACACATTAATTCCACAACATTTTAATATTTGTAAAAAGGTATTTTAAACAAAAGCAGCCCTTTAAAGAAAAACAAAACAAAACAAAAGGAAGTGACCAGGGCTTCTCTCAGCTTCTGAGAAGCCCTGAACAGAGAAACAGAGTCTCTACACAGGAGGGGAAGAACTCAGATAGACAGAAGTAAGAGGAGGGTACTCTGAGCTGAAAAATTAGTTTGAACAAAACCCTGAGATGGGAGGAAGTGTGGTGGAGGCAGAAACAATGTGGTACCTGGACTATCAGGTACAGAGGTAACATTTTAGGGCGTTCTGAGAAAAGGAGTTGGATAAAGCCAGACAATGAAAGGCCTTGGAAGATAAAGAGAATTTAGATTTGAGAATTTTAACTTGATCTAAATTATTAATAGAAATTTACATCTATTTAGATGTGATGCTAGTCCTGGTGAGTGAGAGGGGTGTAGGGCATGAAATCTCAGGTGAGTCCTTGAGGAAGAACACTTGGATGGAAGTGAGAATGAGCAATGAGGATGCAACGGGAGGGGGGAGTAATGGAGCTGGAAGCAGACCAGGAGGCGTTGCTATCAGTTAAGTCTACAACAGGAGAGTAGCAGAGGGAATTCACCCATTCATCCAGGCACGTGTCCCATACATCTACCTATCCCACAAATATATACCAAGTCTGCTACTGCCACACACTGGACTAGACAGCAGGACACGATGATGGCCAAAACCAGACGTGCTTCCTGCAGTTCCTCTATAGCCTGCAGCTGGCTGAGGAAATAGAGGCATGAACTGAATAAAGACATTAACAAATGTAAAACTGCAGTTGTGAGGCTGACCCTGAAAAAAGAGGCATGGGGTGCTGGGAAAGCTATAATAGCCTTCTGAGAGGTGGGGTGTTGGGGAGGAGGAGGAACAAAGGGAACAGGAGGTGGACAGGAACAGCCTCTCTGAGACAGTGATGCCCAGGCTGAGAGCCGAAAGATGGGAAGGTATTAACTAGGTTAAACAGGGAGGGAAGAGCAGTCTCAGTGAGATGCAGCAGGGGCAAAGACTCTTGAGAGGGAGTGTAGTAGTATAAGGAAATGACAGTATCCAGTGTAGCTGGAACAGAGAGGAAAGGGGACAAATGCAGATGACATTTAAAAGGAAGAAATGAAAAGAATTACAGACAACTAGAATTTAGATAAGGGAGCTCCAACCGTTTTGGCACCAGGGACCAGTTTCATGGAAGATAATTTTTCCATGGGGTGGGTGAGTGGGAGAGGAATGGTTTCAGGATGATTGAAATGCTTTACATTTATTGTGTAGTCAAACCTCTCTGCTAATGATAATCTGTATTTGCAGCCACTCCCCAGCGCTACCATCGCGGCCTCAACTACACTTCAGATCACCAGGTAGTAGATTCTCATAAGGAGCATGCAAATTAGATCCCTTGTATGCGCAGTTTACAGTAGGGTTCGTGCTCCTATGAGAATCTAATATTGCCATCGATCTGAAAGGAGGCGGAGCTTATGTGGGGATGCCAGCCACTGGGAGTGGCTGTAAACAGAGATTAAACTTCTTGCTTGCCTGCTGCTCACCTCCTGCTGTGTGGCCTGGTTCCTAACAGGCTGCAGACAGGTACCAGTCCATGGGGTTGAGGACCACAACCCCATGGACTGGGGTTGAGGACCACAGATTTAGACCACTAAGGAGGTAAATAGTCTAATGTAATTGAATCATTTTAACCAAAAAAGATGAGATGTTTACTAAACTATATGTTTAGCAAATATTTATAACTATAGATGTTACTAAACTATAAGTTCCTTGGAAGTCTACCTGCCTAATCAATCTGTATTTGCTAATGTGTCCTGTGTCTTGATCAAAGAACACAACTGTTTTAGTCCATTTTGTGTCCATTTTGCGTCCATTTTGTGTTGCTATCACAGAATACCTCAGGCTGGTAATTTATAAAGAAAACCAGTTTATTTGGCTCACAATTCTGCTGGCTGGAAGGTTCCACATTGGATAGCTGCCTTTGATCAGGGCCTCACGCTGCTTCATTTTATGCCCCAAAGCAGAAGGGTGTGGGCTTGTGCAAAGAGATCACATGGCAAGAGAGAGGGAGCAAGAGAGAGAAATGGAAGAAACCAGACTCTTTTTAACAACACACTCCTGCCTGGGAACTAATCCATTCTCACTCACATCCCCCCCCCCGGGGGAGGGCACTAATCTATTCATGAGGGATCTGTCCCCAGGACTCAAAAATCTCCCGCTGGGCCCCACCTCCAACATTGCCATACTGGGAATCAATTTTCAACATGGGTTTTGGTGGGGACAAACCACATCCAAACCGTAGCAACAGCCAATAAATATCAGTTTCTAACAAATATTTATTAATGCCTATTAAGTATCAGGCACTCTTCAAGGCACTGGGAATACAGCCCTAACTACACAAACAATCTTTACTAGATTATATGGATCATCAACTAACTTGCTTTCCTGCCTGTATCCAAGAGCAGAAGAAACAGCTAGGTATAAATTCAAGGAAGATCTATTAATCAACAATATTCACTGAATGTCTTCTAAGTGCAAGAAATAATATAAAATAATGTGCAAACAATATTCTTTTCCATTGAAGACGTAGAAGCTGGCTTCTTTTAAATGTAGATTATAATGTTTGTTTGCTCAGTATGAGCACACAATGACAAAATTATGCACAAAGATGAGTAAGATGCAGTCATTGGTTTCAGAGATCCTTTAGTGTGAGAGATTCAAAACACAAAAATTAATCACTGTAAGTGACAACACAATAGGTCCATAAGAGTGATATAAATTATTATGGTACTCAGACCAGATTATTTTGAAAGAATCAGGTAGATCCATAGGAAAATGGATACATATTACATAACATTATAGGGATTGACATTTAAATATAGAAAAATAAATGGAAAGAACAATGGCTTCCTCTTGGAGGCCTAGGTGGAAGGATCGCTGCAGGTCAGGAGTTTGAAACCAGCCTGAGTAAGAGCGAGACCCCGTCTCTACTAAAAATAGAAAGAAATTAATTGGCCAACTAAAAATATATAGAAAAAATTAGCCGGGCATGGTGGCACATGCCGGTAGTCCCAGCTACTCAGGAGGCTGAGGCAGAAGGATTGCTTGAGCCCAGGAGTCTGAGGTTGCTGTGAGCTAGGCTGATGCCACAGCACTCTAGCCCGGGCAACAGAGAGACTCTGTCTCAAAAAAAAAAAAAAAAAGAACAATGGCTTCATAAGATTATTTGACAAAAACTGAGAGAAAAAATGGTCTGGCAAACTGATATTTAAAAAAAGAAGAGTTGGAAAAATCATTTTAAATTTGTTTATATTTCAATACTCTGGCAAAAATACTTAAAAATTTTATATATGCTTAAATTAACTCTATTAGTACTAATATATATGTTATAATATCTTTGAGTTTTGCTAGAGGGTTGGAATTTATCTCTCAGAAAAAGCTCATTCTCAATTTCTGGAACTAACTTCTGCAATGAAGAGACAGGGTCATTCTTAATTTAATTAATGTTCTCTTTCATAACAAATGTAAACAGGACAGAGAATCACAGGTTTGCTAATCTCTATTCTCTATAAAGTGCTTAACCATGATAAATATGTTCTGGAGGGTTTATTTTACAAATGCAAGGAGACTATCTTAGATTCGTATATTCTAATATTCACATATTAGATTCAACTTTTTTTGACAGTTGACATTTTTGAATTTGGGGAATACATGTTGAAGAAAGAGGGAAGTGGAAAAATAAATGATACACTATCTTCCAATAAACTTTGAGTCTTCAAGCAGCAGCAGACAAGAAGGCATTAAACAGTGCTAAATTTGGCTTTTATTTGCTTCACTGGTGCTTCAAATCTCTTTGGCTATTGCAGGAGGTTTACAGGTCACCACAAACCAAAGCAAAAAGTGAATACTGTGGGCAGTAACTGTACAAAATACCTTATTTATTTCAACTGACTCCTGCCATAATTGATTGAAGGACTAGAAGTCCCCTTATAGAAGTCCCCAACAGGCATGGGCTTCAAGATCCAAGCTTACTGTGCTGATTAGATAAATGATACTAGAAAATAGGATAGAAAATAGGATAGTATTTACCTCTGGCAGAGTCAAAGAATTTATGTTGAGTAAGATAAATTTTTTTGCTCTCAAGTATAAGCTATTTAGGGCAGGAACTTAATTTCCTCATCCCTGAGCACAATTTTCTCCATTTTGTATTATGGAGTGGTTATCACAGCAGAGAAACAATACAGAGATGATTTTTTAACTTCTAAACTTGCTTGGCTCCATTACAGTCACCCCTTTAATAGTTGCATTTACTCAGGCTACCAATCTATCTTCTTTCTTAACGTCCACTGTGTCTGCCTTCATAGTCTGAGTCAAGTTGTTGAAACCACAACAGTAAAATATCTTTGAATACTGTGAATTCACAGATCTGTGAATAGCATTTATGAAAAATACATTAAGGAGATAAAATTAATATTTTAACCTGTCCAAGATCGGGAGGTTGAATATTATAACTGATAACATCAAGTGTAGAAATAGGGAGGTAAACAGAGAATTTGCATTTTTCATAGCAAAACGATCATTCAGTTGGAAGCAAATGATTTAACCATAATTTAGTACAGCTTAGGACATGAAATAATTTTTATTCCCATAAATAGTGAAGGCTAAAATGTTTTAGTGGTATTTTTCTGCTTGCATTAAACTTGATGTCAGTTTTTGTTAAGAGTTCGTTGTTTTGCTTTGGATTCTATTTCCAAATTACAACATTTAAAAATAATTTTAAAAGCCTTTTCAGTTATACAGATAATTATTAAATAAGGTTGTTAAAGTATTAACTGTGCATACATCTGAAATCTACGGAAGGAAATACTCCAATCTCCCAGAAACATCATTTGCCCTTTGTAAATCCATGTTGCTATGGCAAATGCTTTCATTTAATACTGGATTAGCTGAGGGTGGGAGTAAGACACATCGCACAATAGAAATGTACTCGTTATTTTTATATACCCTCCTGTTTAAAAGTGCTGTGAGGTTGGATGGAGTGACTTTTGCCTGCTCATACAGAACTGTTCCTCTAATGTGTACATCAGATTTGTCCCTTTATACATGATTAAGTACAATACATTATCTGTGAAAAGCAATCTGTGCCTTGAAAGAGTGTGTTCTGCACTTTTGCTTAAAGAATGCGACATTCATGTGGAATGGTTCCAAATGCTTTTCTTGAATAGGGTTATTAAAATATTAATTCAGACTACATAAATCTGAAAATAAGTGAAACAAAGAGAATTTTTCCGGTGGTTAATAAGTGCAAAGAGAATCACTTTTCTTGCTAATGTGGAAAGATATGTTTGGTTGCCTTTCACAAATATCTGCAGACCGACCATAATAGAAGAATGACCTCCTACAAATCTGGCTCTATTTGTTTCTAAATGTGTACCAAATTTCCTAAATTCTTTAATTAATCAGGCTCTCTTAATAGCACTGTCTCAAAGCAGAGGAATAGGAATTAAAAATTTAGCAATCAGAGGCATTGTATGGAAAATTCCTCTATGATTGCTAAAACATTAGGGATATATATCGAAGGGTAGAAGATCCAGCTGCATTCTTTTTGTTGGTGATATTGTTTACTTCTTTATTAATTTTTCACAAGTACAAAATAATAGATGATCTTTTTAATGATAAAACAACTTAGATATATACCCCCCAAACTTGCTGTCATCGTCCTCCACTGCTACTTCTCCAGGGAAACCAGTGTTTACAGCCTGAGGTGCCTCTTTCCAACTTCTTCCATGCCCATAATAAAAATATATAACCAAACAGACACACATGTATTGGGACTTTGTTATTACTTACTTTTATTAAGATGGGATCACACTTCACACATGACTCTGCAGTTTTTCCCACTTAATAGACAATAGCAATACTTCCAAGGCAAGAGATGTGAACCTTACTCAGTCTTAAACTTATTGCCTAACATCCTATAGAATGCAGCTGGGAGTGATGGCTGACGCCTGTAGTCTCAGTGCTTTGAGAGGCCAAGGAGGGAGGATTGCTTGAGGCCAGGAATTCAAGACCAGCCTGGGCAACATAGCAATATCACATCTTTACAAAAAATACAAAAAAACCAGCCAGTTATGGTGGTGTGTACCTGCAGTCCTAGCTACTCAGGAGGCTGAGGTGAGAGGATCACTTAAGCAGTGGTTTTCGAGGTTACGGTGAGCTATAATCACGCCACTGTACTCCAGCCTGGGTGACACAGCAAGACCCCATCTCTTCTATAGAAAGCTCTCCCAGAATTTTAAAGATATGAGTATTTTACTTTAAAAGATAATTTTAGCTAGATAACTTTCCTCAAAAGCTCGGGGCAATGCACACTTCTATCAGCAATGTACGAGACTGCCCCGTGTCTTTTCATCCTTAAAAGCTCTCATAGCTCTTTTCAATTTTTGCCAAATGAATGGGTGAAAAAAATAGGATAACTTATTTTTTTCCTAGTTTTAATTTCTCTGATTATTAACAGGATTGAATTTTTGCCATTTTGTTAATTTAACATAAATGTTTTTCATTTACTTTTCTTTTGGGCTGCTTGTCTTCTCAATAATCTGCAGGACCTCTTGTATACTTGGTATATTTGCCCTTTTCTGTCATTTGTGTTTTTAATCATTCTCAGTCTGTTCTTGGTGAAATAATTCTCATCTTTAAAAGTTTGTGTATGTGTGCACAACTAAAAATTCCTTATCCTTTCTAATCCTTAATAATGTATAACTTTTGGCATTTTTTTAGGTGTCCCTTGAATTCAGTAGGATGGCATTTTTTTAAATTCTTAGTTAGGCTTGCCATGAGTTTATCCATTTTAAAGGATGTTTCATATAAATGGTTTCTTATTGTGTTTACACTTTCTATTTTTTTAATCTACTATTATCAGGTTTTATCTTTCTTTTCATTGATTTTATTGCTTTTTTTCTCATTTCTTAAAATGAACACTTCTATATTCAACTTATATTTGTATTACATTATATTTTATTTTATTCTACTTTTTTCAATATAAAAGAATTTTAAAGTTATCAATTTTTCTCTGAGTACTACATTAGCTAGGTCTCATTGGTTTTATTATCAAGTATTTTCCTTGTCATTACTTTCTAGACCAATCTAAAATTTCAGTTTTGATTTTTCTCCTTCTTTAAGGGTTTGTGCTGAAGCATGGTCCTTAATTTCTGAGTAGCTAAGTTTTCCATGACTTTTTTGGGTCTATTTCCATTTTTATTGATTATTATCAGTGGATAAGAGTATAAAAAGTCTAATTACTATAATCAACTAAAATTTCTCAATGTCCTGCTATGTAATTTTTTATAAATGTTCTATATACATTAGAAAAAAATTTATATTCTCTTCCCCAAATACAAGGTATAAATTAAATTAAATTTACTATATGTTAAACACAGTCACACAACACGACAATGGGGATATGTTTCTGAGAAACACATTGTTAGGCGATTTTGTCATTGTGTCAACATTTTACAGTGTACTTAAACAAACCTACATAGTAGTCTACTATACATGCCTAGGCTATATGGTCTAGCCTATTGCTCGTAGGCTACAAACCTGTACAGTGTGTTATTGTACTGAATACTATAGGCAACTGCTACACAACGGTAAGTATTTGTGATCTTAACATATCTAAACACAGAAAGGTACAGTAAAAAATATGGTATAAAAATAGAAAATGGTACACCTGTACAGGGCACTTACCATGACCGCAGCTGTTCTGAGTACGTGAGTGAAGTACGAGTGAATGTGAAGGCCTAAGACATTACTGTACACTATTGTAGACTTTTAAAACACTGTACATCTAGGCTACACTAAATTTATTTTTAAAATTCTCTTTCTTCAATAATAAATTACCCTTAGCTTACTGTAACTTTTCACTTTATAATCATTTAAAATTGTTTTTAACTTTTTGCCCCTTTAGTAATAACATTTAGCTTGAAAAACAAAAACATTGTCCAGCTGTATAAAATATTTTTCCTTTACATACCTTTATTCTATAAACTTCTATTTTAAAATGTTTTTTTAAATTACTTTTAAAACTTTTTGTTAAAAACTAAGACAAAAACACACACATTAGCCCAGGCCTACACAGGGTCAGGATCATCAATATCACTGTCTTCCACCTGCCCATCTTGTCCTACTGGAAGGTGTTCAGGCACAGTAACACACATAGAGCTGTCATCTCCTAGGATAACAATACTTCTTCTGGAATATCTCCTGAAGACCTGCCTCAGGCTGTTTTACCATTAACTATTTTTTATATAAGTAGAAGGAGTATACTGTAAAATAACAATAAAAAGTATCTTATAGCAAATACATAAACCAATAACATAGTTATTATCATTATCAAGGACTATGTAGTGTACATAACTGTATGTGCTATACTTTTATATGCCTGGCAGCGCAGTAGGTTTGTTAACACCAGCATCACCACAAGTACCTGAGTAGTGCAATGTGTCAGGATATTACCACAGCTTTGACAGCACTAGGCAACAGGAATTTTTCAGCTCCATTATAATTTTATGGGACCACTGTCATATACACAGTCTGTTGTTGACCAAAACATCATTATAAGGCACATGACTATATATTTAAAATTATTCTGCTGATTGAAATATTCAAATGCTTTATATACTTGCCTTTTAGGATCTATGCAATACACTAAATATCCCCCTGTGATTTTATTTCAACCAACTTCATTTTGAATTTTTGTTTTACATGTTTTATAATGATGGTTTTTGGTGCCTGAGGTGCATGACTGCTCCATCTCTTAATAAATTATTCCTTTAATAATTAGTATATTCTTTTAAAGACAACATTATAAAAGTTGAGGTTCTGATTACTTCATCTGTTTATAGCATTATTTCTAGAATGGTGCCTTTGTAGGGATTCTGAATTTTTGTGTTGCAATCCTTCTCCCAGCCTTTGAACTACATTCTTCAAATCTTACTGTTTCCACAAAGATTTTCCTAATACAGTAAGAGAGAAATGTAGATTCTAAGCTGCTTCTATAATATGCTCTAGACAATTGTGACTGTAGGACTGACTAAAGTATTGTTCTTAAATTACTCTCTTAATGCTCAAGTTGATCTTCTGTAATTCTCTATTTCAAGTGTTCTAAGGTATTTTTATCATGTAGGGCCTTACACCAGCTACTTGATAACATGTCTTAACTCATCCATTGTAATGTACTTTAGGGGAGAAATTATTAATAACTAAATTTACTGAGCATTAACTGGGCTTTACACATATTAATTCACTTAACCACAATCCTATCAGATAGGAACTATCATTATCCCCATTTTACAGATGGGAGAAAATTGAAGCACATCAAGGTTTAAGTATCTTGCCTAAGATCTTGAAGCCAGCAAATGGTGGAATTACAGTTCTGATTTGTTTTGTACCTATAATGATTGACAAAGATTATCTCCTTGACTAAACTCTAGCCAGGCTCTTCTGAGCCCTCTTCTCAACGAGGCCCCAACCTTGGCCTGCAAAGACTTGAACAGACACTAACATATTTTCTAATAGCTCAGTGCTATATCCCTAAGAGGACCCAAGCCCCCCTTAAAATTCTTGCTTGAGAAAACTCAAGACTACCCAAAAAAATCTGTTTGTTGCAGCCAACATGTGAGAACAAGTCCTCTGTCTCCCAATCTCTATGGTGGGACAGAATCATTAACTTTGACTGTTTCCAGCTAGTGGACACAGCTGGCCTAATAATCACATTGACAGCAACCCTTTGTAATTTTTTACTTTCCTGGCTCCCACTACCTCCTTCCTATTCCCTAAATGTCCCTTTAAAATATTCAGCTATTTCTGCACAGGTTGAAGTTGAGTTCAGCTTACACTAAACTCTTTTCCCTATTGCAGCAGTTATTAATGATTAAAACCTGTCTTTACCACTATACTAATGTCCATCTTTGTTACCTTTGACACAACTTATAACACAGAAATGAGGAGTGACAGACATAGAAATGGGAAAAGATGGCAGGAAAAATGAGGGGCTTTGGAGGTCACTGTAAAGTCTGAGCTTTCAACATGAGAGGTGCAGGAAACTCTTGAAAGGTATTAGTAGAGTGGTAACGTGCTCCGACTCCTGCTTTAATAGGCTCTCTGTGGCTGCTGTATAGAGCGCAGATGCCAGAGGTGTAGGGGTACGAGGTAGGCCAGCTAGGAGGGCTATTGCAATGATCCAAGAAAGACAGGATGGTGCTTGGGCCACACTGGAAATGGTGGTGGTAGTGAGAAGAGGCTGGACTTTGAATATATTTAGAAGGTAGAACCAACAGGATTTGCCGGAATATTGTTTATGGGCTGAGAGAAAGAGGCATCAGTAAAGACTCCAGTGTATTTGGCCTAGAGGAATTCTAACATAGCAATTGCCATTTACTGAGATGGAGAAGTCTGACATACAATACTCTAAATAAGAGAACTCTTGTTTATGATCATTTACCCATGAAAACTGAATAGGTAACTAAGGAACAAAGATCAAAGCATTGTTAACCTTGCATTGGTATTTTTATTCTTTATGTTCTTTAAGTCAAGACGACACAGTTCATGAGGTGCCACAGGTTAAATCCATTTATTAGCCTGAATGGCATATACAATTGTTTTGATCTGGGATTAAGAAACTACAGCCCGTGGGCTGGCTGCCTATTTTAGTAAATAGTTTTTTTTACTGAAACACAGCCAAGCCATTCATTTACACATTATCTATAGGTGTTTTCTAACTGCAACAGTTGAAACAGAAACCCTATGGCTTACAAATTGAAAATATTTACTATCTGACACTTTAAGAAATAATTTGCTAATCTCTGGTTCGCTAATACTTTGCTAAGAATTAGACAGGAATAATGAAAAATTGTGTTCAAATAAACGAAACTAGGTTGACTGCAAAGTGTCTTTTAATAAATAGCCAAGTGATCAGGAATATCTTACCAGAATTCAGATTAGTAGTATTTCTTTCTGCACAGGTATGAGAAGATACAAGAAAAAGTTATTCAAGAATTTAGGATGGAGCCAGTAACCTATATTTTGTTTAATTAAAAAAGCTTATGTTTTTTCATAATATATATGTAATAAAAATATATACCTGTGTATATGTATATACACACCCTTGTACACATAGAAATATATATAGTAACATTCTCTGGGAGACACATAGATCATTAACAGATTGGCAGCAGAGAATTATGAAATGAACACGGGTTTCAGATTCAAGTAAATTTGTATTTAAATCACTGTTCTTCTATTTACTGGCTACTGGGCTATGGGCAGGTTACTTAATGTCCTTAAGTTTCAATTTTGCATATGAAAATGGGATTAATAATACCTTGAGCACAGAGTTTTTATGAGAATTAATAAGAAAATGTATATAAAGTGCCCAATATAGTTGTGTTACATAATGAGCACTCAGTAAGTATGTTTTCTCTTTTAAAAATTTACTAGAAAAACAAAAAAAAAACAAAAAGAACTCCAAATCTTATTGAGAATATAGGTGATCATAATGGAGTCTTCTACTGCAGCTACTTTTCTGACATTCTCTTAAGCATCATGTTAATTCAAAAATACCAAAAATTAATTGAAAATAAAGCCTCTCTTTTATTTTTCATCTTTAATAAAGAAAGAAACAAATGGTCAAAGTAAATGTATATAATGTAAATGCAGTTCTGAACCCAGATATGTGGTATGTTTATATTATTCTTATGGAGAAAAACATTGTTAATAATTCAATCATATCCTCCTTAAATGGACATTAAATAGGTTTTGGTAAAAATAAAGAGGAAGCAACATAATTTAAACAATTGGCAATGAACTACGTGTGACTTTAATTTGTTGTTTACAAGAGCCATTTAACATTTCTATAATCTATTGACTTCACATAATTGAGGCTTGATGATGACGCAAAAGGGAGAATATGCAAATAAATATAATTCTAGAATTTGGCATGTATTATCTTAAGCGACACCAATCCTCCACCTTCAGAAGAGAAAGGAGAAAAACCAATTTAATGTGTGGCAGCCAAGTAAACAAAACAAGGGCTTGGTGGACATTTTTTCCAATAATCACTGAATCTTCTTTCCTGTCAGCTTCTCCATTGGTAAAATGGAGTTAATATTACCTTCTTAGTTTTGGAGGAAGATAGAACATTTTAATTTTTTTGTTACTCTTTTCCCTAATCTTGGAATTTTATACACATTGCCTAAGTCCTTATAAATAAAAAATAAGTGCTAGTCCAGAATTAGGATATTTCTCAATTTTCCTGCTTCCATTGCAGTATCACCATCCTTCTTTTATTTTCTGTGAAAGGAGAAAAAAGTAAGAATGGAGGAAAAAGAAACACTAAAAGCCATGACTCATGTTTATTTTAAGATAATGATTTAACGCAATCAATCTTCACTCACATTCTGTTTTTTTCTAGAGGCTGGCCACTGGAGCCACCACTTAAGACTTTTATCCTCATAGCAGACATCACTCATGTATTGCCACACGCTTCCACGCCAAGCCCAGATGTGGCCTCACAATTCTTCACACTTTCCAGGCATCTCCTCCCAATTGAATGAATTTGGCTCAAAAAGCAACCCTCATTTGCCATGTCTGTTCTAGGGTACAGATTCGATCAGACGAGGGTGACGGGTGTAGTGGTGGATGGGTCAAAGAACTAGGGAAGGTAGGATGAAATGTGTCTGCTAACCACACAAACGTGGTCAGGAAATCCATGGGACTCCTGGAGTTGGGTGGGGACCTTCTTTAAGCATTTCCCAGCGATTGCACAGCTGTTTTGAGAAGAGCATGGATCTGTTCTCCCCAGGTGAGTAAGTATAACAGACAACCTACTGGCTGGTGACCAAAGACGACTGGTGACCACGGATTAATTTTCTTCCCTTCTGCAGGGCAGCTTAAACTAAAAGTCAAGCTGGCCCGTGAGGGGAAAGAGAGAAATGGGAATATGGGGTGTCTCCCTTCCTTTTATTGTCATGCCCAAAAGAAAACTTGGAATTTTCATTACGAAAGAATGCACATATTATTATATACTAATAACTAGAGGGAAGGGGATAAGGAAGTCACAACCCCTGAAGTACAAAAACTATTCCAGTAAAGCCTCATTTTGGGGGGATCCTTGCTAATTTTGCCCTGAGATTTTAGCACTGACTGGGGATAAGTATGTCTTTTTTTCATAATGATGGGATTTAGAAATATATAGATTTATCATTATAATAACCCCAAAAGTAGCCAAAAGCCACACTTCTATACAACTAAATAGCTTTACATAAAGCAGTCTAATTTAAGCAGCATTCTGAATTAAAGGAAAACAATTCTGCATTTAACTTGTATATTACCTCTGCTAAAACAGATATTCTTATAATTGTTACCTATAAACAATGTTATGATTACAGCTTGATATTTTAAAATTGATTCCTTAAAGGGGTACAGAAAGAAAAGCCCAAGAAAACTGGTTTTTGGGGGTTTTTTAGAGACAAAGTCTTACTCTGTTGCCCGGGCTAGAGTGCCTTGGCGTCATCGTAGCTCACAGCAATCTCAAACTCCTGGGCTCAAGCAATCCTTCTGCCTCAGCCTCCCGAGTACCTGGGACTACAGGCATGCGCCACCATGCCCGGCTAATTTTTTACATATATTCTTAGTTGTCCAGCTAGTTTCTTTCTACTTTTAGTAGAGGCGGGGTCTCACTCTTGCTCGGGCTGGTCTCGAACTCCTGAGCTCAAGGGATCTGCCCGCCTCGGCCACCTAGAGTGCTAGGATTACAGGCGTGAGCCACTGCCCCCAGCCGACAGCTGAGTTCTTATTATAGACTACGTATGCATTGTAGAGGTAAGGGGAATCTCTTCCTTCTTCTGTTAGAAATGAAGTTAAAGTATATTAGTTATTAGTAAACATTTTCTAATGATTGCTCATTTGAAAAAAAAAAGGCAAAGAGAAACATAGTGGAAGCTTCTTTTTATTTTTTATTTCTTTTAGAGGTAGACAAGAGTCTACCACCAGCCTAGAATGCAGCCTCCTGCCTTGGCTTCCCAAAGCACGGGGCCTACAGGTGTGAGCCACCATGCCCAGGCAGTGGGAAGTTTTTTGAGAAAATTTCATAGGAGTATTTTGTTCCTTCTGGTTTTATTTCAATAACTATATTCTTTCGTCATTATTTTAAAATAAGTGATAACATAAGATTCTAATTTCAAGTTTTTCAACTTGTTGTTCTGGGGTATCTAATGTAATCTTTAAACTTGAAATTGTTTTGCTTCCTGGTGATAGAGATTTATGCTCAGATACACAGGAAAAGGCTGCTTTCTGATTTCCAAGCATGACCTGTGACTCTTCAAAAGACAAACACTGAATGAGACAAGAATCTTCAGAGGTTCAGAAAGGCAAAAGTATATTCCTCCATAGTTCTCAAACCACTCCCAAAATGAGAGAGGAAAATGACTACTCTAATGACAGCCTAACAGATCTTAACTGAGAGAAATTCAATTAATGTAGGTTTCAAGATATTAGGTTCAAAGAAAATATTTAATTTTGTAAAATGTTAATTTTTTACAAATTAGTTTCCATTTGTAATGCAGAGGACCTAAGTTGAACAAATAGTGAATAAATAAAATGCTATGTAAACCTAAGATTTGAAAGAACATACATTAGATAAAAGTGTCTCTTCTTCCTAGAGGCTGGCCACTGACGCCACCACTTCTGACTTTGTGTACAAAGTCCTCAGAAAAGCAGACACTGAAGAAATCCAGGCTGATTTCAAACGTGTGTGTGTGTGTATACATGTGTGTGTGTTATGAATAAGGCTTCATATTGATGAAACTTCTTTTCATATCCCCTCTTCCAGACAGTATAAGAGATGTGTAAGAACTCTGAGAAAAACATACCCATTCTCAGTGTCCCTTCATTCCCTTATCACAGGGCCATTTTTAATGAAAATAACAATTTAAGAATAAGCATACTGAAAGATTTACTTCTCACTTACTTTATTTACAAGGTTTCTCTTGCCTAGGTTTGTCCTTTCTGTCTTTCTTCATTTGGCTACCTTTCCTCTCTTTCAGAATTATTGCAATGTCTTACCTTCTCCATGAAGTTATTACCAAAAGCATAACGGTGACCAATTTCTTTCTCATGTTAAGGTTCTCTCGCATTTCTCTCAACACACATCATCATCATAATAATAATAGTGCACATTTTCTGAGAACTTACCATGTCGGGGCAACTGAATGTTACTTCACTCAGTCCTCGGAACACTCCTGGGGTGGGAAACTATTACCCTTTCTACAGACGAAGGAGCAGGACTAGCTGGTTAAGAAATATACCTGAGTTGACACTCCAAGGGTGGGGACAAGAATGCTGCCAGCCTGGCCCCAAAGTTTATGTTCTATCCCTGGATTTAAGTTTGATTTAGATAGTAAAACTTTTTGTAAAATCACTGTAATTATACTTTTATTTACTTTATTTTAAAATCAAACACCATGGGACAGTTAAAATGTCCAATAGATGATACCACCTTACTATGACCATAAACTGGCAGTTTATCAAATTGTTTTGTATGTTGATATGAGAGTTTGTAAGAGCAAAGGCCACAGGGTCCTGGGTGAGAAAGGGAATCAAATAAGAAACAAAAAGTGCTGAAAGAGAAGCCTCAAGATATTACCACTTTGTGTGTCTGCTAGATTTGAAGCCAGTGTCACTGGACACCAGATCTTTTCTCTCTCTGCTAGGCTATTTAAAAGCTGTCTACTCTTCTCTCTAATCTTTCCAAAGACTGAAAAAACATTGATTAACAGGAAATTTATAAGAAAGAATAAAAATTATTTTCAAATTTTTCAAGTCAGGGAAGAGAAAGAGTGAGCTCACTTTGATTATAAAATTGATATTGCAGCAGACAATAAACTACTTTTTCTGGACTCAACCGGATTAGTTTAATAGGAATAATTTTTAGTTGCCACTCTGAAGTCCTATAGTATAGTATGCAGAATGGACTGCAACTCCGAAGCCTGATGTAACTGGATATCCTTTGATAAGACACTAATCTCCTTGTATTCCACCTGTAAAATTAGTCAGTTGTACTATCTATATTGCCCAAGGTTCTCCCCACTTCTATTCTATATCTGCTAGTTTCTCTATCCAAGAAACTCTCATTGTTTGTGACCTAAAAATCTCAACTTTCCCAAGGAAAGGATTTACATTGGATTTATTGATGTAGCTTTCACTGTTGTCAAAACTTAAGACGTACTTTATAAAAAAATCTGTTGAACAAATATATTTCTTTCACCAGCATGGTCTGCTTCAATTATCAACTCAAGTTCTTGCTCCTCTGTTCCTTGTTTCTTTAAATATCGTTGCCCTCCTTGAACCTCTGCCATTTAAAGCCTTAATGTCTTTCCTTGTTTTTTACATTTTCCTTACTCCTCTTTTCCTTATATGATTTTTTATTTTTTATTTATTTTTTTTAAAGGAAGTTATCGGGTCTGTTTCATCCAAACACTTTTGAAGCAAGAGATAGACCCATGGGACCGCCAAACGCACTGCCTTCTTATATGATTTTTAAAATGTTCTGTCTTCATATTCTAGTTATTTTTGAATTTTTTCCCTTTATTTTTGTTCTTCATTATTCTATTTTCTTGGACTTTTTTGTTGAACTTTTCTTATTTTCCTTTACCTTTTCTTTCTTCCCTGTAATACATTTTCATTTTTTTTTTCTTTTGTTTTTATCTCCTTTTCTCTTAAGGACCCGTGGTAACTCAAGTTTTATCTGCATTTTAAGAAAAGCATACTTTCTTCACCAAAAGTACTCACGATATCACAGCTCTGGGTCTTCCTCACCAAGAACATCAAGTTTAGGAAGAAAGAGGTTCCAGGGGTTCTGTATCTGCCTCTTCCTGGGTATATTCAATAGAGAGTCTATCATTTCTTATAAAAGTTTATGAGGTATATGACATTTATGTCAATGTCAGCTGGGTCAATTTAAGTACTCATTGCCTGTAGCCAATAGAGAGTGATGGAAAAAACTGGAAGAAATATTCAACAACCAGTTCTGAGCTGATCAAGCAGAGTAACTGAATCATTTGTCCAGTCAGGTAGTTTCTGTTGCAAGTGAGACAAAACCCAGCTCAATGTGGTTGAAACAAGAAAGGTTAACGTAACTGAAAACTCCATAAGTAGTGATGTCACCAAGAATCTACATTCTTTCAATCTGTTTGCACTGCCTTCTATGGCATTAGTTTTGTTCTAAGCATGGCTCCCTCATGTACTCAGCAGACCCTAGCTCTACAAGCCTATTGCTTACATGCAACAGAACAATGCATCCCAGCAAAAGTCCTAAGATTTTACTGGTCTGGGTCACACACTTTCCTCTGAACCAATCATTGTGGAAAGGGAGGCAGGATGCAGTCGTTCACTAGTTGTAGTCCATGTGCTCCACCTTTGGAGCCTGGGTAGACAGCTCCTGGGAACCACATGGTCTCAGAGAAGGAGCAAGGAGGCAACCAGCTTCTTGCTGGAAAGCCACCCAGCAAATGTCCACTGCATGAAGCAAAGGTGTAAAATAAAAGGGGTAATTTAAATAGTGCATGTTCTTTTTCCATAGAGACATTTTCATAATTATATGACTATAAAAATTAATAAACATTCTATTTTATGAAAATGGAGCTCCTCCAAATCCTTTTGTAATCAATTCCTCTAGGAACTCTTTTTGAGATTATTGACCCCAGTACAGTTGCACATTATTATTGTTAAATAATTTAAATGTCATCACTCTTAAATAATGAGAAGGAAAAAACAACAACAGTAACAAACTACTACAATGACTATTTGATAAAATAATGATATTCTTGTGGGGACAAGAGTGCTTAAAAACCCATTTGTGGATATTTTAAAAGAATATAAACTCAGTTTAAGCAAATATAGGGGAAAAATCACTTTTAAAAGTAAGAGACAAGAGCAGGAACATTTCACAAGTGAGCAACATTTCACAAGTGAGTTGTTCTTTCCTAGTCTCAATCTCATTATACCTCTTTCCGCTAACTACTAAATAAAGAGCTTATGAAATTAAAGGCCAGGACAGTGACAAAAGAATGCACAAAGAAGCCATCCAAGTGGTCATTTGGGGATGGGGAGGGGGTGAGAGTCATTTTTGCGGTGGTAAAGTGGTTATTTAAAGATAATTAGATCATACGCAGGTCTTCAAATAAATGAACGTCAATCCTCAGTCCCTGAAAAAAAGGCCCACGTGTATTTTCTAGATTTTCTGGATGTCAATTTCAAAAGGAATTATTCCCAATAAGTAGAATAGAATACTTTTATTTTCCCAGACTAAAGAAAAAAAAAGAAAACTAGAATGTTATCTGCAACAATGAGTCATCAGGCACTGCAGCTCTACAACATCCAGGTCTTTCCCTGTCTCTGCAGCCCTTCAAAAGGAGAGGACTATCTTTTAATGACACACATAAATCCCTGCACTGCCTGGCTGCAAAGCATAATTAATTCTGGCCTTTTTATGCTTAATGAAACACCTTGCACACATGACAGCAGTAGGTTTGAGCTTTTTGTGTGTACCTAAAATAGCAAAGCCCTAGCAACAATCCAGTTCTACTCAAAATGCTCTATAAGTCAGATTTTTATGGGCTCTGCCATTATTTCTTCAAAATATATCTCTCATAACAAGTAAGTCAGGCTAAAGAAAACTCACAATCAGCCACCTGTATGAACGGTTTTCTTAACTTTTGAAAACATGGAATTTTTGTTTTTCAGATTCTTGGCAGTAAACACACATTTTTATTTCTCAACTTGTGGCTGAGATAGCAGGGTATTTAAACAAACTCATCTCTTAGATGCAGCTGCTGAATATCATTTCCCTTTATTAGAATAATTCTTCATATTTTAATGCATACTTACGTGTTGTATTACAGAGGCTATGACTCCATAGAGAATCTCAAAACGTACATTTTCAAGGTCCATTTCAAACCACAACTAACAATATAGGTAAAATTTTTTAAAAGAAATTTAACTGAAAGATTTACTCTTCTTTAAAACAGTCAGTTATTCTAACTGTATCTGAAGAGTCTTAAAAGCAAATGCCTACTTGTAAAGAAGTTACCACAGCTATAAATGCAGGGTTTTTGTTTTAATTATGGATTATAAATAGAACAAGTGAATAATAAAACACAGAATTCCTCTCACCTGTTTAGGTGTAACCCCAGGCATGCGAATATCCAATGCAAAATCTGATGAATCAATAGGAACAACTGGTCTGGTGGTACCAAGACAGTCATTGGAAAATGATCTGGTAGTTTCTTTAAACCTTAAAAAGGAAAACAATGTCAATATTCTTGAACTTAATGGAAGCAACTCAACATGTGAAGGGGAAAAAAAGGAATTTTATGACCATAAGTTAAAGATTATTGATTGATACCCAATGAAAACTCTAAAGATGCGATGAGTATGTATGTAATGTTTTCAAACATACATAGAATGACATTTAATAGTACAAGAACAATACATACCCAATTTGTAAACAAAATATAATCAACAAAACTAAGCAGGATCCATTTAAAACTAGATTCAATAAAAACTTATCAAAATATATATTTGTTCCTACTTAATGAAGATACAGTATTAATACTTTAGAAATTATCACAGGCATGCCAATTTTCTAATGGCAGAGATATTTACCACAGCCCAATAAAAATTTCTGTTTAACTATATGGAGCGGCCAGTATAACTAGTCAGAAACAAAAAACCAACTACAATCTTGCTAGGAGGCAGAGTTGTATGAGGAAATAAAAAACTGAGATGTGAATTACAAATGTACAAGCGCATCAATATTTAATATGGTAATTATGAGGCGTGTGTACACACCTTGGTGTACTATTACTGTGAGCTATTACAGTCCATGATCTGCTTCTCCTCACCACTGATGTATCTTGTTGCTATTTTATTCTTTGAGCTGTTATAAACAAGAAGGCATTCAAGTCTAAGCGACTATTTCGCAGTTTCTAAAATATCTCCCCAAGAGGGAGTGATTAGCATTGGAAATCACAACTTCTAATTGGAGTTTTGAAAGCCCGGGCAGCTTAGCTACCACACAGTGGGCTTTTTCTGCAACGGGGACTTTTACAAGAAGTTACTGTGCTAAAATTCCGAGTCGTTTCAAGGAAAGAGAAGCAACCCTGCCAACACTCTGGTTCTTAAGTGATTCCATTTCTAAACGGCATGCACAGAAACCACCCAAACAACAAACACCCACCTCTTGAAGACAGAAAGTGGGCTTCTGAAGCCCAAGCAGCTGCTCTGCAACACGAGGAGGAGAAGCAGCAGGCTGCGCGCGCGGCCAGCCATGTCCACGCCGCTCCGGCCCCGCGGGGAGAGGACCGGGGCCGGGCAGCGCTGCGCGGGGCTGGGGCCGGCGGTCGGGCAGCGGCGCCGCCTGCGGCCGCTACTTCATGGCCCGGGGCGCGGCGGGCGTCCTGCGGCGGCCACACACCATCCGCCTGCGCGAGCCGCGAGCTGGACGAGGCGCGGGGTCTCGGTCACGAGCCGCGGGCAGAAAGCCGTGGGAAGGCGGTACTTTTGTCCGGTCCGCAGGCGGAAGCGGCTTTCCTCCCTCCAGAGCTGCCTGTCGGGCGCCGCTGCTGGGGCTAGACGCGCGGGCTGCTTATCACTCCGGAATGACAGCGACTGTGAGGGCTATCACACAAACCCGCGTCAGTCATCGTTCAGAACCTGCAAAAATAGAAGCAGATAATGGATGACTAACACATTACAGCATTTGTCCTCGGCAAATCCCAGCTGAGGTTCTTTAATACATGAGTAGTTTCACCAGCTTGCGCCCAAGCCGGAGGAAAAGGCTGCTCTGTTGCTCTCCCTCCCCCACGACCAGCCCCCCAGATTTCACAAACCCCCACAGCGTAACCCCTGTTCTGCCTCTTGCTTGCTTTTCCTCCCTCACATCCATTCCCGTTTTCTTTTCCTACTTTTTCCCTCCTTTGGCCCTCACACGCACCACACTCTCGTGATTTCTTCTCCTTACTTCCTTTATCCCTCCCTTTTCTCACCAAAAATGCACTTCATACCTTTGCTAAATGTAAACAAAGTTATTCACACAAATGACAGGCTAAGGCACAAGCAAAAAAAAAAAAAAACAAAAAACTGTGACAGGCTAAGACAAAGCACTTGGATACTACATTAATCAGATAGAAAAAGACTTTGAGAACAAAGGCATGTTTATATATGTGCATCACAGAGCTACAAGATCCAAGGGGAAAGATACCCCCCGCCAAGAACTCCCAAAGATCATCACAGAAGTAATTGCTGAAGTTCTCAGAATTATTTTAAAACAAACCAAAACTCTACAGCTAATATGATATATATATATATAATGTAAATGCCCATTTAAAAATCCTGCATCTACTATACAAGATAATAATTTATTACTTATAAGGCATACCACCCAAAATATATTCTTTCCTAAATAAAATGTTAAGATTTACAAGACAATCAGAAACAGTAGGGAGAATCTCAGCTGGCCCCAAAATGAATTTTATCTACAAAGACTATGATCAAGATCTTCACATTAACATAAATGAGAGGCCACACAGAACTAGTGCAACATCCCAACAGTTTATGAAGAGGAACCAACTAGGTTAAATTTTAAAATAATTATGTTTTGACTTTACTGTTGTGAACATATTTCAGACTATGTACAAGTCTGCACATTTTAGTCAGAAGGCATTAATTAAAATTGTATCATTCACAATATAAAAATACTGTACCTCCAAAGAAAAAGATTTCTTAAAGTTTTATTTTAATCAGTAATTATAAACATGGTATGGAGAATCTTGAATAAATTCAATGGCTAGATGCATAACAGTAAGAAACAAAAATCAGTCAGATCATATAGAAGGACTCCACAATAATACATTCACCTCTAAATTATCCTCTGGCAAACACAAGATAGTGAAGGTAATATAAAGAAAAAAAAAATCCAGAACCAAAACAAAGATACAAACAAAAAAAGCACTAACTAACCTTAGATTAAATGAGATTCTTCATGGTCAAGAGCTTTCTAGATAGAAGACACATACCATACACCAAATATAAATAAAACATGACTTAAATGTCCAAAAAGTTCAAGGATGCTTGAGATTCACCAGCACCCAAGGACCATAGTTAATATACACAAGCAATGGAATTTTTAAAAGACTGATAATATTTGTTTGAACTTTCTCTTTGGCTTGCTGTTTGAGCTTTTCCACAACAAAAACCTTCAGCAGTGCCCTTATCCTGTGGGTAAAGGAATGGACTCCTTACGGGGGAAGAGAAACAACTGGCCTGAAGGCTATGCTATTGCCTTTCCTAAGCAACAAAGTACAGTCCTGTCAAATGACAATGCTTAACATTCCCTGAAGTTTTCTTTTTTCTAAAAAAAATATATATGTGAAGAGGGATTATATTTTAATATTTCATTCAGAACAGGATTCAAGGACAGTCATTCTTCCAGTTGGCAAAGAGATTTGGTATTATACAAACACTTGAAAACAAATTTAGTATTAAAATTCTCTAACACGAACACACCCTTAAGTACTAGTCTTTGAAAAAAAAAAAATTCCACTTATCCCTTTGATTTTATTACCTTTGATGTCCCTAAAACACTCACTCAAAGAAAAGAGAATTAAAGTTGTGGGTAGAAGCAAAGTTGATATTTGTAGCCATGAATAGAAAAAAAGGTCTCATAGAAATGAAAGCTAATTATACTTCTTGTTTCTGGATGCCTTATATGCTAAAAACAAAATACAAATTATCATATAAAAAAAAGTCTAACCATTTCATTTGTTATTTTAGAATTCCTGATAATGTGGAATATTCAAAGCTACTTTTATTGGTCTTCTGATTTAATATTTTAAAAATTCAAGCGAAAAAATTCCCTGAGAGAATTCCTTCACTCATCCAAAAAAAGAAAAACAACTTAATTTCATAATCTGTACAAAATACTGTAATACATATTGGAGTTCTATAAAATGAATAAAACTCAAAGAGAATATAGTCTATTGAGGGAGATGGAGAACTTTACCCGAGTAACATAAGGTCATGTTGAGAATGTAGTCTTCCTATAAGAGTCCTATGAAAGGGACTCAGAATTTTGAGGAAGGAGAGAAACTTCAAGAGGAGAGTAAGAAAAAAGAGAGAGTAAAAGCAGTCTTCAGTGGAAGAGGTAGCTATGGAGCGAAATGTCGGAGGACGGTTAGAGTTTCCACCATGGGAGGTGGTCAATGAACATTCCAGGTATAGGGAATGGCAGGGGACAAAGGAGCCCAGGGGAGGAACAGCATACGTATTTGAAAAACAGGTAATAAAAGTTCTTTCTGCTAGATTCAAGCTGCAGGCCCAGACTGAACTATTTCATTTGCAATACAAATCAAATGTTCTGTTTACATATCCATAAATTCTTCAGATAAGAATGATTTACAGCTTATACCTGCACGGATATTAATTCTAGTAGGAGTAGTATTGGATAGTAAGTACAGCCTAGTCCAGAAAGCCATAAAATTAATTTGGGTCTTACAAAATACGCAGTTCATTCCCTCTAATTTTCATTTAAAAAACAAAAAGCTGAAATTTGTAATTGGCCAAAAAATCAAATAAACATATTAGCTCTTTTGGTCATTCCTTCATTGATTCATTCATTCAACGAGAGATTCAGTATAGCATAGTAGTTACTTGTAAACTGAAGGACAACTGCCTGACTCCTGGCTCCACCATTCACTAGCTGTATGAAACTGGGCAAGTACCTAAACTCTCTCTGCCTCAATTTCTTCATTTGCAAAATGGAAACAATCATATTACCTACCTCATAGGGCTGTTCCCAGGAAAAACTCAATTAATATCCTTAGAACAGTGCCAGGCACATAATAAATGTTCATTATTATTATTGCTGCAACAAATACATACTGAGTGCGTGGGACTATCTGAATGCTGGGGACGTTGATAAGACAGATTCAAGTTCCCACTCTTATAGAAATTACTTTCTCCTGGATAAAAACAAATAAAAATAACTACCAAATTATAAATTTCATTTTCTTTTAAGGAGAATTTATGCAGCTTCTCCGAATGACTTATGATTAAACTGATTAAAGGATGCATAACCATTCACATAGCAATTTGACTTCTGGGGATTTTTTTTCTTGGGCAAAAACTGAACAAGGTACAAATATGTTTATACAAATATTTACTAGTGTTGTTCATAATAACAAAGAACTGGATGTTTCTAATAGCAAAGAACTGGAAGCAATTTAAATGCCCATCAAAAGGAGATGGGTAAAAAAAAAATTTTTTATACTTACAAAAACCGGAATACTATGCATCATTTTAAAAAGAACAGTCTGGCCAAGGGCATATTCTATGACATATTATGTTTTTCTTTTTCATAACTAAAACAAATTTAAATATCTTAAACTTACAGAAATGTTGCAAGTACAGTACATATAACTTTTTCCCAATAATTATTCACGAGTAAGTTACTAACCTGATGCTTCATCACCCCTGAAGACTTTAGTGTGATTTCTTAAAAACAAGTACATTCTACTACACAACCTCAATAAAATCATCAAAATAAAATATTCACATTGACACATTACTATCATCTAATCCTCGGGCTTCAAACTTTGCCAATTGTCCCAACAATGTCCTTTGAAAGCAAACAAG